>VZQC01013137.1:1607640-1760483 GCA_009823505.1 Rhizomys pruinosus
AGAAATTTTTAAAATCAAGAAGGCACACTAAGAAAACATCTTTAATAGCACTCAGTATCTAAAAATAATCCCATCTACATTGTTATGTACTTGTGTGTAACTTGTTTATTTTTTCATTGTCATTTATTAAATACATCTGTTTGCTTAATATTCTGTTGTCGTTCATTTCAATTATTTATCAAACATCTCAACTAAGTGTTGCTACTAGTTTCTTTGTTATTATAAATGACAATGTGATAAAAATCTTTATACCTAAATATCTGTGAATATACCAGATGATATTTGATAAAAGTATATGAACAAATAGAGACAAATGCTACAAGAAATAGCTGGAAATGCTTAAAAGTATTACATTTAGAAATCATTTCACTGATGAGCAGGCAAATTCTATTTTCTGTTACGAATGTACATTGAACTTTTTCTATTTATGCAGTATGATTACTAGAGATAAACATAAATTTTTCATTTCTTCCTAAAACATAATTATGTTCTCCAGGAAAGTGAATATGAAAATTTTAAAGAATCTATAGTGCATAGCCATTTAACCAAATGATTCTTAAGAAAACTTCAGACAACTGACGCTCCTACCATGAATGCATAACAGTTCTTATGCTGTAAAAGTTTCTTCAAACTTGGTCAGTCTTTCATTTTTAGTCTTTCTAAATCTGAACATATTTAAGTTTGCTTTATTTTAATGATGAGATTAAATTATAATTGTATCTTGTTTAATGGTCATTAATATTTATTTTTTTGCCTTTTAAACACACCAAACCTTGTATATGCAATATATGCTATCCATGTGAAATTAGAAGCTGTTGTGCTTATGCAAATGATATGAGCATGGCTTGAACATTTGCATAGCTCTTGTTCTCTAATGATCATTAAACCCAATTATGTTCTTTTGGATATTCTTTTTTTTACTTTTAACTTTTTATTTTTTTAATTTTTATTGAGCACATTTCATACAACATTTCTTAATCAAATTTAGACTCATTCCCCCATCCATGCCCACCCCTCTTACCCCCCCACCAGAGCTCATGGATTCTGTCATACATGTTATGTCCTGTCCTGCATCTTTTTCTCAATCTTTTATAACCTTTTCGATGCACAAGTTTACTGTTTTGGTCAGTTCTTTGAATAGGTTTTTCTCTCTCTTTTTTTGTTCCCTTTGGTTTTATATTATTCCAAAATATGCAAATATATACTCCACACATAAATCAAAATCACAAAATCTGAAAATAAACTATAGGTTAATTCCAAAACACATTTAGAGATTCACATTTTAACAGTAAAATTATATGCAGGTACAAAGAAGTATAACTTTACATTCTTTTTTTTTTAGAATATGAATATATATCTTCCAACCATATATGGTAATTACAATGTATGAATACAAGTGGTAGGTCAATTCTAGAGCCCATTAAGAGATTCACATTATAATAGCACAGTTGTTAAGATCAGTTACATTGCCAAGTTACACAGCAACTACATGGTAATAATATTGAACTTTTTTTCTGGATACATAAACCAGCCATGAAAGCAGTTGTCAAAAAAGACATTTCAATGAGTCATGGTAGCACACACCTTTAGTGCCAGCACTCAGGAGGCAGAGACAGGTGGATCTCTGTGAGTTCAAGGCCAACCCAGGCTATGTGGTAAGGAGTTCCAGGCCAGCTGGTGCTACAGGGAGACCCTATCTCAAAAACAAAAACAAAAAAACAAAAAACAATACCAATCATATTTACTATATTAATAGTTGTCTATTAATCAGCAGGTAGTAGGCCCTGTAGCCTTACTCACTCTCCATATATATCAGACACTCAGAAACTGGATCAAGGCTGGGCATAGTAGAATACTTCGGTAATTCCAACACTCAGAAAGTATGAAGCTAGCCTGGGCTACACAGCAGGAACCTATGGTTAGTAGTTACTTGTCCTTTTATTATAGCAAACTGTCTGATGAAAGCAACTTACAGAAGGAAGCATTTATTATTTTGGCCTAAAGTTCCAGGAGACATACTTTACCATGGCAGGAAAGACATGGTGGTGTCCACAATCAGGAAGCCGTGTGTGAAGAACACTAGAGATCAGCTTGTTTGCTCTTTTTTATTTGGTTGGCAGTCAGGGTTGATCTTCTCACCTCAGTTAACTGAATCTATAAAATCCCTCATAGACATGCCCAGAGATTTGTCTCCAAAGTGATTCTGTAGTCTATCAAGTTGACAATCAATATAAACCATCACACAATCAAAAAAGAAGAATCAGGATTGTGAACTAGTGTATTTTAGACTATAATGGCATCCATTTTAAAGATCTGTGTTTGTTTTATTGCCTGTTGAATCTCAGGTACCAGAATAGTGTCTAGCACAGATTAGGTGATTTAAGTTTTCCAAATAGATGGTGATGAAATGGATGAATGAATGAACCAACATTTAATAGTTGTTTGCCTTAAAGCAAAGGCTAACACAAGATGATAAATGCTTTCTAATTCTACAGGTGACAGGTGTACTTACATAAAGGTAGAATGGCATGGTGGAAAGATAAGCATGCTTTGGTCTAATCTTGCCTCTGCTAAAGAATAGCTGAGTCTTTCTAGCAGTGGCTACTAAGCACATACTGTATACTCTGAACTTGAGTGCTCATGCATGAAGAACACTTGAATACTGGGCCTTCAAGAAATTTACAATCTATTGAAGCATGAGAGAAATGTGTTAATCAAACATTTCTGAATGTAAGTAGGGCATTACAAATTTTGGTACATACTAGGCATGTGACAGAAGCTCACCTGGCCCAAAGACTCAACGGGCTCGTTTCTCAGAGGAGGAGTTACTTGAACTATATTTGAAGACAAAAGGATCCTCTGAATAGAAGTTCAAACAAACATACATGGAACCACTTTGCATTGGAAAAACCAAGAAGATATGTGTGAGTGGAAGGGCAGAGGTGAGGGGAAGCTGGAGAGGGCCTTGCAGCTCTTTGCTATCTAACTGATCCTCAGCCTGTCTGCCAGTTGCATGACCTTGGTAAAGCCTACCTGGTAGGCTTTTTGACAAGTCTACATGCGTGATTCCTTGTTGAATGAATGATTCATAGGAAACATTAAGTGCTGATCATTTCCTGTAATTCTTTCCTCCTAGTTCCTGTATTTTGAATTCACTAGGCACCAATTCTCAGTCTTGTATTTCACTGGGTTTCCTTGGTGTCTGCCTCAGTGTGAACTGCTTAGTGAAAATTTTCTAAGCAACAGCGAGGCTTGTCATTGCTCTTATTAGGCAAACTCCTATGTACTAAGACTTAATATATGTTCTCTCACCAATGCATTATTTGATAAGGTACTAAATTGAGTCTAGAGCATCTGATGTGTTCCTATGTAGAATAATGCCTCTTTATTAGCCATTGAAGTTTGGAGTTTGAATGTTCTATTTGGTCATGATTCCATTTTCAAGTGAGTATGATATTTGTTAGTTCATATCTTCAGAGCATCTCAGATTTAGAATGATGAAGAATGTGTAATCTATACATATTGGATTTCTCTCTGTGTGACAGCATTTTTCTGATGGCTATAAGAAAGTATATAAATACAGAAATTAAATGAATGCATAAAAATATCCATTCAGCAATAATTTGTAGCTCAAACGACAAAGCAATAATTTAGAGCTTCAACCTTGTAATTGAACTGATTAGAGGAATCCAATTCTTTTTATTTCATACTGTGTTATAGCTAATTGATGCAGAAGTCTGAGTGAATTAGTATGCCAAAAATGGACAAGTCACACTCCTTTTCTGTCTAGATGACTTGCATATACTATTTCTTTAATTTTCAAGATGAAAAAAATAGTTTTCTTCTCCAACTTCCAACACTGCACACTAACCCTGTTTCCCTTCTACTTCTGTGTATCATTATATAATAAAGTTCCTGCATCCAAACTTTGCTGGCAGTTCTGTTGACAATACACTTGGAAGAACCAAATGGCTCCCAGACTCCTATAACTAGATGAGTCTAAACAATTATAAAAATTCCTTTTAGCCAGATTAGTGTTCCCCAGATCCAACTTGATGGCCAGTAAGCAGCTTACAGAAAAAAGTGCAAAGCCACCACTGTTGCAAGACCTAACATGATTCTTTTTTTTTTTTTTTAATTTTCTGTTAACTTATAGTAGATGCAAGATAATGCTTATACTTCACATTTTACCTACTTGGGTTATAATTATTTTCTTTCTCATCTTTTTCCCTTTGTTAAGAAGTTCTGTTCCTGCTTATGCCACCACTAGATGCCTCAAACACTCTGGTTTTATATATTAGTCTGTTCATAAATTATTAATGCCACATTGGGAAAAAAAAAAAAACCTTTCAGAAATGAGTTCTCCTGCCATGTAACTACTGGGAATTTCTGCCGAGCTCCAGAGTGCATTAAGCAGAACCAGGTCTGTCAGTGAAGACAGCCAGCGAAGCTCTTCTTCCACTGGTGAAGCAATAAACTGTATGTTCCATTTGCTGATGATCACCCATGCCTAAGTTGATCAGGTTTGCAAAACCCATGTCAGACTTTCAGCTTGCTCAGCTCAGGGGAGGATGAAGAGTACTGGAAGGCTTCAGAGATCTGGGGTAGAAAGGAAAAGATTTATACTCAGTGAACAAGAAAATGACATTCCTGGCTATCAGTCTGGAAGGAAGAGTTTTGGTCCTGGGTGGAATGGCAAGCTCCTTACTGGTGTCCCTGGATGTTGCCTCATTGCTGAGTCAGCATCTTCCCCACCTAATCTGACAGGTAGATGTTTCTGACATTACAAGCTGGCTGTTCTATGGTTGGGAAACAACACTACCCCAAATCAGGGTCCATGTCTGCTAAGCCGAGTGAATTACGCTAAATCTTTATTTTAGTGTGAATTTCTTTGCTGCCTTTGAAATATGACTTCAGTATCCATATGTTACATGTGACAGTGGTCCAACAGACAAACTCTGTCTGAGGACTTATTAGGGAACACCACATCCTGTTAGTACCCCATGTCCCTCCCTCATCTCCATGTCACAATGTATCCAGCCACAAGCACCTAGTTTTACCAATAGCATACTTGTGAAGAAAATCCAATTGCTCATATGAGTAGGCTTAGAGCCCCAGGGTAGAGAACATCACATTGAGACCCATGAGCCTAGCTGTATATTAAGAGTATTTGGCATTTAACAACTTCAGCTGCCTTCCAACAGCATGCATCTGGCTCCAATTTTCACCAAAGTGTTATTTAGAGAAAAGAAGAACTTACTAGCCATCCCCATCCTAAATAAGATAAAATTTTCTAGAAGATAAATCACTGAGGAAAATCATATTCTTAAAACTAAATATAAAGTGACATCTATTTTCTGTCTTCAATTTTATAGACCACCTTTCAATCACAGATAGTGATTAATGCCTATCCTTGGTTATGACTGATGTAAGAAAAGCAGGCATTTTCTGGCCCCCTGGAAGCCAACCTTCAAGGTGATATTTCTTACAGTTAACTCATGCACCAAAGTTGACTGCTTGAAAAATCCATAGCCCTGGCACCTGATCTTTCCCAGATATTTTCCTGCTCTAAATTTTAGCACCTCCTGTGTAAAATGAAGGTAACAGGGTTGAAAAGTCCACAGGGTATTGAAAACATTCATCCAGGTTCTGCTTTCTGTGAGATTTTGGGGCCGTTGATGAATGCTAAGCTTCCAACACAGCATGGAGGAAATGGAATCAGGCCTGCTTTACAAAGCTTGGCTTTGGTTTGTTTGTTTGTTTGTTTCTTTTTTTTTTTTTTAACAGAGTGAAGATAAAAGTTTAGTCTGTCTGAGCAACAGTTATGAACTGAGGAGGTTGGTGGGAGGGGGGCCTGTGAACAAGGAGTTTTTTGTTGTGAGAAAGGCGGGGGGCGGGAGAGAGAGCTATATGCCCAGTCCTGAACAAAACAGTTTTTGACCCAATGAATGATTCCAGAACGTGTTTTGCTAGATATACCAAAATCCATTCAGGCTGGCATGTTGTCATTTACACTGAGCCATAGAATTGAGTTTCTAAGGTAGCACCCTGCAGTATTTTTTTTTTTTTTTCGGTCTTTTTGAGACAGGGTCTCCTTGTAGCCCCAGCTGTCCTGGAACTCACTCTGTAGACCAGGCCGGCCTTGAACTCACAAAGATCTGCCTGCCTCTGCCTGCCTCTGCCTCCCAAGTGCTAGGATTAAAGGCATGTGCCAACACGCCCGGCACCCCATAGTATTTTTTCCTGGTTTGTAGACACAAGTTCAGAAGCACTGATGAGGAGACACACACATGTCTACTTTCACAAAGTTAAGCAGAGCCTTGCTTAGGACCCATTGTTAGTACTTAGCAAGTTGTTAACAATGTGTCTGTGGTTCCATGGAAGCCTGATCCCAGCTCCAAAGCTGCTCCTTTGTAGTTTGAAGCCCAGAAAAACCCATGACAATTTACATAGATCTACCTGGATGCTCCTAACACTTTCCTCCAATGCTAGAAAAATGGCAAAGACTTTTCTGGGAAGTAAATGCTGATGGATGATAATGGAGAAATTCCAGGATGTTAATAAATATTTCTTGTCCCAGCTAAGGACTTGCAGAACTCCAGGCCTCTGAAACATCAGGCAGCTGCTGGAAACTCTTCTGACTTGGTTTTATTAAAGATACCAAAGAATAATTAGACCAAAAGGGGAATTCTATTTTCCATTCCTAAGGGACTATGATTAATAAGTGACTTTCCATGTCATTCTTTTTTCCACTTCCTGTTTTTCATCCTTAAAAACTAACTGTTCACTAAATGAGGGGAACAAACAGGATGGGAGAACCCGGGTATCCTGGGCTATTTATAAGCTAACCCCAACAGCCCCATCTGGTTTTTCACATGCATTCATCAGACCTTGATTTCCTGCAGGCCTAGATGAGGCTGTCTGTCTTCCTTTAAACAACCAAAGAACAGCATAACAGCATTGTAGGAGGGTGTGTGTGTATGTGTGTGTGTGTGTGTGTGTGTGTGTGTGTGTTTGTGTGTTTGGTGTTGGCCTAAGAAGAATGAAAAGGAAAGACAAAAGGTGTGTCCATAAAGTGGCATTGCACTGTTTGTCAATGTCTCTATAACAAACACAGTGGAACTCTATTACAAATAGGAAAAGACTTTTAAGGATTTCATTGTGCTAGGGACTATACACAATTAAATTGAAATACAAATATAAGCCAGCATTTCAGCTAAGCTGCTTATTAAAATAATTAGGTCAGTGAAGCGAGGAGTAAGCCAAGAAAATTGGGAGGTTGGCTTGTTTAAAATGCTCTCTCTGCAAGAATATATGCAATTGAGGAGGAAGAGTTATATATCCATAACTTTAGTAAATAAAAATAGTTCTATACCCAACCTCAAAAGACACTGGGAAAAACACTAAAAAATGTATTTTCCTACTTGCTTTTGTAGTCACAGACATCTTGAGTTGAGGTTTTTGTAAAACCATTTCTAAACTACTTGCTACAAGCTTTCATTTAAAACTTTTTTTCCTGTAAACTTAAAAGATGCTCATTACAATTTGTACTTACTAAGTAGTAATTAACTATTATTTCCACTAAATGGGAAGATCTTTCCAAATAGAACATTGAACACTTTAGATCAAAGTAGTATCACCTCATTCAGCTAATAGAATCTACTGCAGATAAACATGTACCTGTTAGGGTTTTCTCTAGAAATGCTTTTGAGAACAACTGGTTGTTAAGCCCTGTCTATTCCACCCTCCTGTTATATGGCATATTGAATGGCCAAGGCACTACAGTCTTGTTTAAGATCCAGGCCATCATACAGACCTCTAGTCTACTATTCTTTTTGATAAATTGCACACTATTTTGTAAATGTGTGAGGTTGCAGAGTTTTGAATGTCATTAATTCCAAGACTTGGAGACTGTGACTGCTGTTGAAAGACCATAGAAGTAGGAAGTAGCACTGCAATAACACATTTTCCTCTCTGCAATTCTCATTAAATATCAAATATCTGCAATTCTCATTAAATGTCAAATTGGTCATTTTTTATTTTTGGTCTCATGTCCCATGACTTTAGACAAGGGGTATTATTTTTACTTAACTGATGCTTGGCAAGCTTACTAAGCCAGTGAATCTTCCTTATATGAGTTCTTCCATGTGAAAAGGCCTCCTCCCCCCCTGCTTAAAACTATTCAGTTTTATCATAGAAACAGACAAGACAAAGAAAAGGCTTAAAAGAGGAATGTGACTCAAAAATGCAAATAAAGGGTAGTTGAAAATTATTTAAGACTGAATTTAAGTTTAGAACTGTATTCTTTCAGGGAGTAGACATCAGGAAAGTGTGTGTGGGTGTGTGAGAGAGAAAGAGAGAGTCAGTCTAGAACTAAGACAAGTAAAGCAACTTAGTATAGAGTTGGCAGGCCAAGTTCCATTATGCCTGTATCATGCTCAGACCACCTAGACATGCAGTAAATGCACAGGAAGAGGCTGTTATCAAAGCCCTTGGAGAATGTAGGATTGCTAAATGCTGCATAGACCCTTCCTATCCTTCACATTACACATGGAAAGCAGAAGGCTTAACTGCCTTCCATTTTGAATGGCTACCCCCAAAGAATCTGCATGCGAAGGCTGCTTCCAAGGGGACATTGACTTGATCCTGAGGATGTCTGTCTTTTAACTTATCAATTAGGAAAAGAGCAGAGTCAGTTGTGATATATTAGATGGCTCAGCAATGGATCACTCTGAGAATCTCGTATTGGCAAGAGTAATTCAAGTTGCCAACAATCCAAAGCTTGCAGTATGACATCCCCAGAAGTCTGATGGAGTTTGACTGGTTTACTCTGTTAAATGAAACGTCTGAGATGACTGTTGTGAGGTGATTAATAAAGTGCATAAATCTTAACTATGGGAAGAAAAGAAGATGGATTGATGCACGCACATATTGGAAATGTAATGAGACCAAATTGAAGCTATCAGGATTTGCTAATATATAACAGAAAAACAATAATGTGTTTATAGTTCCTCCCTGGCTGTGTTTTGTTGGTCTCATTTCAGAAATGATCAGGGAAAGGTATTTGGTATTTTTTTTAATTTTTCTAACATGGAAGATCTGAATGGACGACAAAGAAGGAAAATAATAATGACATCATGCAAACATGCACCTGGTATTTATCATTTGTTATTTATTTTCCTCCTGTTCATGTTCATGGAGATTTTAAAACAAAGATTTGGCTCAACTTTCTTCAAAGCCCTTATTGAATGCTGTTTATAATCATATGTGAAGTTTTGGTAGTTTTCAAAGTAATTAGAACCCTGGAGCAAATAGACACTAAATGAGCTCTCATCTTTGAAGTTATTCTTTTCTAGCTAAATAGCTCTGTTTATGCCATAATTATATACTAGTCATTATAAAATTAAAAATCATTTTAAGTGAATGGATGCTTTTTTATAAAGTATTTGTTTCTTGCTAATCATTGTGAACTAATTATAGTTTATGACAGTCTTCAAGAACTCTAAAATCATTGCCTTAGAATCCTGGACTCCAGTGGTTTCAAGCTTCAATTCCAGAAGAAAAAAAAAAAAGATGGGTAAAGAGGGCCTAAGCTAAACAAAATGAGAATTTTCATGATGTTGAAAGGGTCTGGCTTTCTGAAGATTGTCACTGACATTTGTGCAGAGGATGTCCCTGGGTTCCACTCCACCTGTACTAGACACTGTGACCTTTGGCATTTGACCTGAATGGCTCTGAGGCTCAGTTTTTGGATTTGTAAAATAGGAATGATAAACTACCTATTACTTTTCTTTTGATTATTATAAGTAATGTTTATAATCTAGAGTAGTCTGTTACCATAGTGTTATCACTTAGTAACCCTTTCATTGTTATTTTTGTGACAGAAAATTTTACTAGCTCTCAAAGCCACATGATGGGTCATCGGGGCATAGCATGGCATCTTGTGACAATGTTCTTTTTTTTCCAATGGCAACTTCATGTTTATCAAGACCAGGAGATTAAATTTACCCATAAAAGGGGAAGTTTTATATGTCTCTTTCCTATTGTTTTGACCAATATTAGATTAAGTGTGGGTAAGAAGTATGACTGTTCAGCCTACAAGAACCAATGGGTTCTTGAGAGTCCATCCGCTAATTCCTGACAGTGCACATTTTGCCAGGATCTCTCTAGGGCAACAGGGAATAAACATAAGGTAAACCTGCGACCACAGAAAACCAAAGCATCAAACAATCAGAAAAACCCCCGGAGAGGTACCTCATAAATGTCCCCGTCCCTTGGCTTCCTCTTTGTTTACTCTTGGTAACAAACTTATACCATGAGGTTTTTTTTAATATATATTTTTAAATTTTATTTATTTTTATGTGTATGAATGTACTGTCTGCATGTAGGTTTGTGCACCTGTGTCATGCAATGCCAAGGAGGTCAGAAGAGGGTGCCAGATTCCCCTGGAACCGGAGTTAAAGACGGGTCTCAGCCGCCATGTGGGTGCTGGGGATCGAACCCAGGTCCTCTGCAAGAGCAGTCGGCACTCTTAACCACTAGGCCATCTCTCCAGCCCCATGCCATGAGTTTTGCAGGTTAGCAAACACCACGCACCAGGCATCCCTGTCAGGAGGCAGAGATGATGAATCCCAAGTTCACAGTTTCCCTCCAACTTCCAGCACCATCACAACTGTTGTCATCAATAAACTATTTCCTTTTTTCATTACTTAGCTCTTTGCTCTGGGTTCTCGTTTTTTCATTGCTGTTCTTCTTGAGTCAGGTTCTTAGTTCTAAGTAGGGTTTCTGAGTGTTTCTTGTATTCTGTATTCCAGGCACAGAATGCCTTGCATATGTCATCTAATTAGCTTTTTAAACAACTCAGTTTTACAGCTGAGAAAACATATGTAGGTTTATCCAAATTGTAAATGCCGGAGTAAAGGTTCGGGTGAGGCTTGCAGGGATCGGAGACTGGGCACCTTGCTGGATGTTTTCAACATGATGAACAGAGGTCTGTGATTTCAGATGAATTCCCAAAAGGAGAAAGCAAATCTTTTTCATTTGTTTAGAACACAAAACAAGTTTTACTTACTACTTTAAAGTAGCACATGATAAGAAAAGTTAAAATTAAGAAAGCACATGAGAATATTAAATGATATTTCACAGAAAATTAGTTACCCAAATCAGGGTCTCCCTGTAGCTCCAGCTGTCCTGGAACTTACTCTGTAGACCAGGCTGGTCTTGAACTCACAAAGATCCACCTGCCTCTGCTTCTCAGGTGCTAGGATTAAAGGCGTGTGCTACCATGCCTGGCTAAAATTTCCATTCTTTCTTAACCAAACAAAAATGTATGGTTTATCTTTTTTTTAATTTATTGGTTTTGGTTTTTATACATGTACATAGTGTATGTCGAACATATCCCCCTCATCCTCCTCTGGCCTACCCTGAAAGAAAATAATTATTGATTTACAATAAAGACACTTGCCATTAAACTACAGTTAATCTATATAGTCTGGCTTCTCCAAAGCTTGACCCCATTCTGAACAGAATCTGCCTGACTAAGCTGGTAACTAGGTGTTGAACAAAAGACAGGAAGCCAGCCAATCCTCCTGCTCCCTAACCAGTCACCTTCATGTTCGGGGCTTCCTGGTCCCACCAGGGCCAGTTAAAAGGAGAGTAGGGGACCCTGTCAGTTTATGACACATTGCCTTGGGGACAACAGAAGAAAATGTTCTCACCTCAGTAGAATCGAGGAGTGGTGGTGTTGGCCTTTATTATTTCTTTTATTTCTTTTTAAGTGCTAGATTTTAAGAATAAGAAAGTTAGATGAGTTTCAGGAACAGGAAATAAGCTATACTCAGCAACGGACAATTGCCAACAAAGCCAAAGAAATGCATCCCTAACTTCATCTCAGAGAGAAGGGAGCAGCACAGCTTTCTAATATATGGCTACCCCCCCCAGAAGTCTCAGGAACCCCAGATTCATAGCCATGTGTGATAAGTTCTGCTTAAGTGTCAAACACGGATTCTTAGAGGACTCAGCTTTTATATTAAAAAGAGATACCAACCCCTATATGCTCACCATGCACCAGGCACTGAGCCAGCTCCAGTGCACAGAGTATCCTGGACATTTAGGAAAGGTCTGCTGTTGAAAACGAACCCTATTCTTTCCCAATCTTGTCGGTCATTTCTACCACATCATGTTATCATGTTAATGGGTTTTTATTCCCAAGGTAGCAATAAGGGGTTTTTATTGAATATTTGATATTTTTATGCAATGCATTTTGATCTTATTTAGAACCCCTCCTCTCTCTGCACTGCTCTTATGGTACCCCCATCGTGTACTCTATCACATATATTAAGACCTATCAAGTCAAGTTTGGCACCTCAGATGTCCCTTGATGTGTGTCCATACACTGAAGCCTGGTTAACCTATCTAGTACCACATCCTTAAAGAAAACCAACTTTCCCTCCTGCCAGAGTTATCGTTACCAATGATTGTTTCTCAGGTAAGACTGGGGCTTCTTTCCATTTCACCACTTCTATGCTGAGAATTTTCTGACTTGAGCTTGCATGGGTCTTGTGCATGCTGTTACTAGTAGTCAGGGTTTTTTTTTTTCAATATATAATTTTTATTGAATTTTTGTACATTTCATACAACACTTCTTAATCATGTTTAGATCCCTTCCCCATCTGCATCCTATATATCCCCCCCTCTCAGATTTCATGCATTCTGTCATATATAGAATCAAGTTTACATAACCATGTGTTTCTTGGTGTGAGTTCATGCATTGGAGCCTGCTCAGCCTATCTAGTGTCACTCCCTTAAAGAAGATCAACTCTCAACAGTAAAGATTTTGTTGTTGTCATTTTCTTTTTAAAAGAAAGCCTATTGGGGTTGGAGAGATGGCTCTGCAGTTAAGAGCACTCACTGCTCTTGCAGAGGACCTGGGTTTGAGTCCCAGCACCCACATGGCAGCTAATAACCATCTGTAACTGCAGTTCCAGGAAATCCAATGCCCTCTCCTCTCCTGACCCCCATGAGCATTGCATGACATGGGTACACTTACATACATGCAGGCAGTACGCTCTTACACATAAAATAAAAATAATAAATAAAATATTTTAAAGGAAGCATATTGATGGCACAGTGATGTTAGAAAATATCAGTCCTTTATTTTATATTCACATTTCATTATAAACAGAATAAATCTTAAAGCTGAAATATAAATTTTCTGTCTTTTTTAACATGGCTTTTTGTTCCAATGAGCCTCACAATTGATTCTTTTTTATTGAATTTTTATGTGTTTCATAGATAACTTTTCAGTCAGTCTTAATTGCCTTTATACCCACTTCTCCCTTGGCACCTTCTCACAGCACCTCCCCCTGGGGTCATACCTTCTGTCGTTTTTGCCAGGGTCCATTGCACCAAATTACTCTTCCCTTTCACTACTCAGTGCTATTGACTTACTTTTGTAAGAAAAAAAATCTCTAGCCTTCCCAAAATTTACATAGTCACATTAACACAGGTACTACCGGGATATTTATGGACTGCCCACTGCAAAAAAAAAAAAAAATGTGAGTAAAATAGATTTATAAGACAGAGTGGAAAGATTTTGCAGCTATTGTTAAACATGGCTAAGAGAAGAGAAATAAAGATAGGGATCCAAGAGCAGCCTGTGTGCATGTGAGAGTGATGACCACACGTAACACATGTCTGCACCTGACAGAACACTAGAAGCATTTTGACTAGGTCATTTGTCTCCCTTCAATCAAGTATCATCCAAAAGCAGAAGAAAATTTATCTGCTACATGTAGAACTTTCTTATATGTCCCATTTACTAGAAAATAACAATGCAGAGTATACACATGCTTCTCCTGGCAACTGCAAGAGAAATTAATGAATTTTATCATTTTTTCTTTTTTTTTTTTTAATTTTATCATTTCTAGTCACACTTTGTGCTGGATAGCTTTAGTGTCCATTTGACACACCTGGGTTGAGGGAGCCTCAGTTAGCTAATTCCCTCAACTGGATTAGCCTGTGGCCATGTTTGTGGGATATTTTCTTGATTGTTAGGTGATGTGGGAGGGCCCAGCCCACTGTGGGCAGTGCTCCCCCTGGCCAGGTGGTCCTGGGTCATAAAATAAAATAGGCTAAGGTTGGCCCAGATGAGCAACCCAGTACACAGCAATCCTCCATGGCCTGTGCTTCAGTTCCTGCCTGCAGGTTCCTGCCCTGAGTTCCTACCTTGGGCTCCCTCAGTGATGAACTGTGACCAGAGAGATGTGAGCCCTTTCCTCCCCAAGTTGGTATTGATTAGAGTGGTTTTTTTTTTTTCACAGCAGTTGAAGGCAAACTAGGACACTCATGATGTTCCTGTCTAGGTAGAAAAAGTTAAGAGAGAATAATTCATATTCCTAAAAGAAGAAGATTGGAGGGAACAGGACTACATCAAGCAATCAGATTCACTCACTTGTCAATCTAATTGTGCAGATGTTCAACATAGGATATGCTGATTCTCATCCAATTTGGTGTGAAAATGTATAGTCATTCCGTCTGAAGGAAAGTAATGAGGTTGTTTCACCAGTTCTGTCTTAAGCTGGGTATGCACCCAAACTATGAGAAGCAAAGAGTTGGGTCAATTGTTCTTTAAACGTACAAGAAACCTGGGGATTCCTTTATTTTTGTCATTGCCAAGAAGTAGAGAGTGGCCATCAAGGTTGTTCAGAAAGAATGCGAAGACTGTGTTCAGGGAGTTTGCTGGAGGACATTTGGGAAGTTGTTTAAATTAACCTTTAGCTATTTTGTTGCCATGAAAGCTTTGAGACAGTCACGTATTTTCAGAAAGTGATGTCATATATAGACCAGGAGCCATCATTTCCCCATCCTTAGTATTTATGACTGGGAATATTCTGTAACAGAGAGAAACTCCCCATAATTAGAACACAGTCTGACTCTCCATCCCTGAGACCAACCCTCGCTTCATTCCATTCCACGTTCATCAGCTCAATCTCTTCCACCTATACCTTTTTTTCTTCCGTTTCTTTCCTCATTCTCTTTCCCTCAGTCTGTCCAAGTTCTAGCCATCTTATGACACATGAAATATTCCTCTTTGCAGAAAACTCATCACTAGAACCCAGTGTAGCTCTGTCCCTAAAAGTCACTATTTGCAATTCCTACTGTAGTCTTCAGCTTCTCACAGGTCCATTTAGACAGGGTCAGTGGGTTTCATTTTATTTACCAGTTCAGACTTGCTGGCTGATTAGAGGAAGATTGTGGAAAGAATGCTGTCATAGATTAGCCTTCACAGCAAGGATTTAGAATGTTAGGCTGGTGTCTGCCCTTCAGTAAAGATTGCATAAATGCCTCCCAAGTAAGACTCTCTTGCTTTGGGTTTATACCCCTTGCCTACCTGATGTGTTTCAGACCTTATTGTAGAGACTCACTCCCATAAGGCTGGCTAGGATCAAGAAAACAAAAGATACCAAATGCTGGAGAGGTTGTAGGGAAAGGGGAACACTGATCCACTGCTGGTGGGAATGCAAACTCATACAACCACTATGGAAAGCAGTGTGGATAACCCTTAAAATATTCAAAATGAGCTTACCACCTGACCTAGTCATACTGCTCCTGGGTATAAACTCCCAAGACTCATCCTACTGCAGACATAAATGCATATCTGTGTTTAGAGCTGCAGCTCTTCTCACAATAGCAAAGAGCTGGAAGCAACCCAAGTGCCCCTCAACCAACAAGGAGATAAAGAAAATGTGGTCCATCTACACAATGGAGTTCTATGCAGCAGTAAAGATGACAACATGAACTTTGCAGGCTAATGGATGGAACTAGAAGCCATTATGCTAAGTGAAGTAACACAGTCCCAGAAAAACAAACAATGAATGGTATCCCTCGTTTGTGTATGCTAGCACCAAATCCCTAGTTGTAAGGCAAACTGAGCAACATTAATGTTGTATTTATTTTTATCTGAAAGCAACTGTGCTGTTATAAGGTGAATCCCTTAATGGGCCCTAGAATTAACCTACCACCTATTTTCAGACTTTGTAATTTTGGTATATGAGTGGAGAGTATATGGTCATATTTTATATTACTCCAAAATATGCATGCATATTTTAGAGTAATAATATTTTAGAGTAATATAAAATTAAAGGGAAAAATGTGAATTCCTAAACATGTTTATTTTAAGATGCCATAATTTTGTTATATGTGTGATATATTTTGGAGCAATATAAATTGGAGGGAACAACAACAACAAAAGGTCTGGGTCAAAGAACTGACTGAAACAGTAAACTTCTGTCAAAACAGTAAACCTCTGCATAGAAAAACTTTTTAAAAAACTGAGAAAAAGATGCAAGATATGTATGGCAGATTGCACAAATTTGGGTGGGGTGGGGGGCATGGAAAGGGGGATGAGTCTAATTGGACTGAGAAATGTATGAAATGCACACAACTTCATAAAAATATTTTTAAAAAGTAAAGTACCACAGAGGGAAAACTTTTTTTTTCTACAAGTCCTACATAAATACCAAAAGAGTGTGAAATTCCACACTTAGAACTAGATTTTATTTGTGATTTGTCTAAACTCATTGGAATTTTCATTATTGGTGTATTTAATCCAAGAAAGCAATTATCCAGCTCTTTTTATCTGGTGCCTAATTTGGGCTTAAATGATATTTTTAAGGAACAAGAGAACATATAATACAAATAAACATGTATAGATTTTTGTCATATATGCACACATGTGCATAGAAGTATCCATACACATATACATGCACGTAGACATACAATGAGAGATTGAGGGAACTACAGCTGATGAGAACAGTCTGTGATCATAAAATAGGCCTATTACCTTAAAACTTGCACTTTCTCCCTGTATTTCCTGTCTGAACAACCAGATGGTATCAGCAAGTCCCAGTAACATTTGAGGTTTGTTCTCATTTCACAAAGAATATATATATATACATATATATATATCACTTTAGTTACATATACATATATATATCACTGTAGTTACAGTACTTACTGCTAAGACTAATTGGAATTTCAACTTCAACAGTTTCTTGAGACTGATAGAAAAATAATATGTGTTTGAAAAGCAAGAGAACTAAACTGCAGTAGACTGAAAGGTAGGGTTTACAGTTTTCCCTTCTTTGACTCAGCAGTTCTTTGGACCACAGAAGCAGTAGACAGCTACTGGAGACCAGCCTCCAGCCCACTCAGCAGCCAGCCTACATCAGCCCCTACAGGAGAGCCAAGAGGAAGAAACAGCCTTTCTCTGCCTTGGACCCCACCCATGTCCTAAGAAGATGGGAGAAACAAGTGGCTTCGAGTTAATTAAGCCAGAGTGCATGTTCCTCCCAGATCTTTGACCTTGAGCATGTGGCATGGCAACTCACAAACCTTTAGTTCCCTTCTTAAGAAAATAATTTTCACTTATGCTAAAAGTAAAAATGATCATGTAAGAAAAGGACAGTTACAGAACTTATCAGCTGTAACCAGGGCAGATTAAGCTACTGCCATCCAGTGTCACTCAGCTCCAACTACTCATCTCCTTTTCAGATGACTGCCTGAATGAGTAATGTCTTACTCAGTGGTGATTAACCTCATTTCTGCTCAAAGTGCCTAAAGGGCACAGCACCTGTCTTAACAGTAGCTTACCTGTCCTAGCTGGTGGAGGAGCAGAGGCAGTTTGAAAAGGCCTGATACGATTCAATGCAATCCCAATCAAAATCCCCATGAGCTTTTTCACACACTTAGAAAAAAAATGATTAAGTTCATATGGAAAAACAAAAGACCATGAATAGCTAAATCAACCCTAAGTGAAAAGTTAAATACTGGGGGGATTACATTACAAGACTTCAAGCTATATTACAGGGCTATAGTCATAAAGACAGCCTGGTACTGACAAAAAAAACAGAACCATTGACCAATGAAACAAAATTGAAGATCCAAACTTGAGCTCATATAACTTCAGTCACCTCATATTTGACAAAGGAGCCAAAAAATGCTCAATGGAGGAAAGATAGCATCTTCAGCAAATGGTGTTGGCAAAACTGGATCACCATTTGTAGAAGAACAAAATTAAACCCCTACCTCTCCCCTGTATAAAAATAAACTCCAAGTGGATCAAAGATCTCAACCTGAAACCTGAAACCCTGAAGGTGATAGAAGAAAAAGTCAGCAGCAACCTACAAGACATAGGCGTAGGAAAAGACTTTCTAAATTAAACAGCAGCTGCACAGGAAATAAGGACAACAGCTGACAAGTGGGACCTCATCAAACTCAAAAGCTTTTGTACAGCTAAAGAAACAATCAAGGAAGTGAAGAGAAAACCCACAGAGTGGGAGGAAACCTTCATCACTGATACATCTGACAGAGCATTAACATCCAGAATATATAAACTGCATAAAAAACAAGGAAGTAAGAAAACAAAATGACCTACCGAAAAGATGGAGTAAAGAGATAAACAGAGACTTCACCTGTAAGGAAGTAAAGATGGCTGAGAAACATCTTAAAAAGTGTTCAACATCATTAATAATTAAGGAAATGCGAATTAAAACCACACTAAGGTAGCATCTCACTTCAATAAGACTATCCAAGATCAAGAAAACAAAAGACACCAAATGCTGAAGAGGTTGTGAGGAAAGGGGATCACTCATCCACTGCTGGTGGGAATGTAAACTAGTACAACCACTGTGGAAAGCAGTGTGGAGAACCCTTAAAAACTCAAAATGAGCCTACCACCTGACCCAGCCATACCACTCCTGGTTATATACCCACAAGATGCATCCTACCACAAAGATACATACACAGCTATGTTTATTGCAGCTCTCTTCACAATAGCAAAGAGGTGGAACCAACCCAAATGCCCCTCAACTGATGACTGGATAACAAAAATGTGGTACATCTACACAATGGAGTTCTATGCAGTGGTAAAGAAAGATGACATCATGAGCTTTGCTGGTAAATGGATGGAACTCAAAGCCATTACGCTAAGTGTGGTTTCCCTCATTTGTGGACGCTAACACCAAATCCCCAGTTGGCAGGCAAACTGAGCAACTTTATTATTATATTTCATTGAATCTGAAAGCTATGCTATTCCAATGTGAATCTCTTAATGGGCTCTAGAATTGTCCTACCACTTGTATTCACACATTGTAATTACCATATATGGATGGAAGATATGTATTCATATTCTTTTTACCGGCATGCAACTTTACTGTTAAAATGTTAATCTCTAAATGTGTTTAGGAATTAACCTATAGTTTATTTTCAGAATTTATAATTGTGATTTATGTGTGGAGTGTATATATGCATATTTTGGAATAATATAAAATTAAAGGGAAGAAAAAAGAGAGAGAAAAAAAAACATAATAAAAAAACTGACCAAAACAGTAAATTTGTGTATCGAAAGGTTACCAAAGACTGAGAAAAAGATGCAAGACAGGACTTAACATATGACAGAGTCCATGAGCTCTGGCAGGGGGGTGGGGGGAGGTAAGGGGTGGGCATGGATGGGGGAATGAGTCTAGATTTGATTGAGAAATGTTGTATGAAATGCACTCAATAAAAATTAACAAAAAAAGAGAAAAGGCCTGATACTAAGAAGCAGAGCTTTTCCAGGTCAGTTCCCACTCCATTGCTCTAAATCCTGTGTCCGAAGTCTGTCCTGTCTTCAGCAATAGGATGTTACCTTCAAGTTCGGGAGGCAATCAAGAGGTGTGGCAATAGCTTGTATAACTTTTGAGAGTCTCTTAAACTACCCTGGCCAACAACTCAAAAGAAATTTCTCCTGTCTGGCACTGTTTCTTGTTATATAGCCTTCAGCTATACACATGGACTCATGCAGAGATAGTATATGTGTAATTAAAAAATATGGATAATTAAAAAATTCTAGAAAAGGTAAGTTTAGAAACTAGGTAAGGGTTTTAGCCATCTCCGGAATCATATCCACTAAGGGATCAACATTAAGGCCACCATGACCAAGGCTACTGAGCACTCTTCCAGTCTGTTTCAGGAATTGGATCAGGACTCTTGTCCATCTCCAGCCCCAAGTAATTTTCTGAGCCCTTTCTCCATAACCCATGTCATTTACAATGAATACTGGCATATGGATTATGCATTATTTCCTGTGTCTGGCCTAGATGCCAAATGTCACCAGATCTAATTCTACAAATGTCTAGTATCTATTACAAAACAAATATCCATTCACCAAAATTTTATTCTGTACCTGCTTCAGAATATGCACTGAGTTGGGAGAGGACTAGTCAGTGGTGAACAATGCAGAAGCAACGTCCACATCATGGTATGTGCACATCTAGGATGTTATAGTCACAGCACAGAGAAGATCCCCTGAAGGAAATAATATTCCTCCCCAATGGGCAAATGCAATGCTACAATTTGAAAGAGCCATATTTTGCAACCCCATAGGATCTGCTATTTCTCTCACTCACTCACTCACCATATGATATTTCTAGTCTTATGTTTCCTTACCTGCAAAACAAGAAGGTAAAAATTATTTCTATATGAACCCTTTTAATTCTCGACTACCATAACCCTATCCTCGGGAATAGCTGTGCCTTAGTTTTCATGCTTGTCAAAGAGAAATGATGATTGATGCTCTAAGCACTACTAGCTGTTTCTGAACCGGAATTTAGATATATAAATGACTTTTCCCAAACTAACATGTCCATGTAAAGACATTTGACAGGGTGGGAATTAATATGTGATCATTCATGTAAGACAAAGACAACCTTATAGTCCCTGCTTAGGGGTACAGAAAAGGCACTCCTGTCACTTGACCTAGAAGCATGGAGGTACCCACCCCTGTGCGGGTGGCTGCCATAGCCCACAGGTGATGGTAATGACTCTTCCTTCTAGACAACCTTGTCCTCAGAACCTTTTGAGCACACAGTACAAATATAGTGATACAATTGAGGTGAGTCTCCGTTGCTTAATCAAAAAATAATCTCCTGTCCCCACTTCTGTGTGTCTGTTACAAGTCAGGCTCAAGCCAGTTTTCTCACTTCTGATAAATATACGCCTCTTATCTTTTGCTGCATTCTGGAACTTGCTATAGAAGGCTGACCTGTAACTTTTTCTGACCTATAACTTTTAGTTTCTCCTAAGTCTGTTAGATAGCCCAGAGGCATGGCCCCTCCAAGTCATTAAATGTGATCAGCAATGTCTTCACAATATTTCTATTGAGAGCTGTAATAAAGAGATACCCTGGAGGTATCAGTGATGATAATTTTGTCCCTGATTCTATCTAGCTTTGTGTTTGTCCTAGCCCTTGTACTGTACACTAGGCAATGTGGCTGATTAGAGATAAGTGCAAGGTACTCTGGGAGCCTCTGCTCCTCTCCAAGTTGCTCAGCGATGGAAGAAATGACGCTAATGGAATGTGTTGCCTTTACTGTGACACCATAACAACTGAACTAAAAATATATTTTGACTAAGATTAGGGACATTGTGCTATCATTTACACAGGAGTTTGCTTCTGGAATGCCTTATTCTGCTAAGGAAAATGTTATGACTATTAATCTTATTGTTGTCTGAAGACTTGAAACAAAATAAAGGCTAACAGCCTTCCATCTATTTATTATGCTCTGTGTCCTCCCACCTATAACCATCAAAAGGACAAAACAACCTAGTCACATCTGCAAGTGGAAAGTACAAAGGTCAACTCTGAATTTAGGCAGTATCTTGTAGAAGGGAA
This sequence comes from Rhizomys pruinosus, assembly GCA_009823505.1. NCBI lineage: Eukaryota > Metazoa > Chordata > Mammalia > Rodentia > Spalacidae > Rhizomys > Rhizomys pruinosus. Next base: position 1,629,353 of record VZQC01013137.1, read on the forward strand.
TTCAGAAATGTCCTAATGTAAGTCATGTTTAGCTGTCTATTTGTATGTATCATTTATACTCAAGTGGTCTGCTTAACCATCTACCTCCAGGGTACAACAAAGCCTACATCTCCCAAGAGATGCCCAGGAAAAAAAACATTGAAATCTCAGGCACATGGGGAGTAGGGTTATGCTCAGTGGAAATCAGCAAAAATTAATTAAATATGCATGTCCAAATTATAACATTAAAATAGACTTCTTATTTCCTCTTATGTGTAAAAAGCACTGACAATACATGTGAAAATCGTGGGTGGATTAAAGACTTCAGTTCTGTTTGTGACAGGTACTTTGAGAGGATCATTCAAATATAGACCAGAAATTGGTGACTAACATTAGGCTGAAGATATGTGTGTACATCACTTCTCACACAACCATTTCCTCCTCATACCAATCATAATCATAAACATCTATGAGAAGATGGTAATGTCTTATCCTAGCCTCACTTTAAAAGCCACCAGGATACAGGACTTCAAGCAATGAAACTGGAACTGACCTGGAAGCCTTCTCCCTGAAGACCAGCTCTCATAGTTCTAGAGGACACTATGCAAGCTGTTAAGAGAGAAAATCAATCAGTGGTCCAACCCCAGCTTCAAAGCTTAATGACCACAACAATGACCAGCACAACAAACTATAGCTATGCAATAGTAGCACTTTTATCTCAGGGGTAATCAACAACTATCTAATTGGACTTAAAGTCCACTCAATGGGAGGAAACTAATAGGTAGCATTGTAGACATAGCCAAATAAACATGGATCCTAGTGAAAGCCCTACTTCTGTCATATCTCTAGACCAGTGAAATTTCTTACTGTATGCTGAATATAGGTCCTGATATTTACAGACAAGTATACCATACACTACTCATCTACGAAGCTTCTTTTTGCAACAGAGGAATACTATTACAGAGTTCCGCAACTGGTCACACATAGAGACTATGTGTTGGAGAGATGCCCGGCCCTAAGTAATACATCTAAGGTGGAATCTCTATACCTAACACAGTAGAACAGGGGGTAGAGATAACACTAACGCATCCCTCAGCTCTCACCAATGAAGCTTCCTCATACAACAGAGTTCAATGTACACTGAAGACCACAACTGGCCAAGGTGTAGAGAATAAGAGACTGTAGAGTGTATTTGCCTGGCTAGGACTCCTATATTAAACCTCACCCACCCATGGATCAATGACCATTGCAGAAGAGGGGGCAGAAAGATTGTAAGAGCCAAGGTTGGTGCAGGAGCACGAACATAAGAAAACAGAGGCTTTCAGGCCTCTGGGAACTGCTCATCTGAACTTGCAGCAATGGTGACAGCACGCACAAGACCCACGCAGACTCAAGTCAGACAACAACAACTCAGCATAGAACTGGTGAAATGGGCAGCAGGCCCCAACCTTAGCCGAGAAATTATTGGCAACTGATTACTGCTGGATGAAGGAGAGTTGACCTTCTTTAAGAAGTGACTCCAGATAGGCTGACTCGACTCCAGTGGATGAACTTGTATAGAGGGACATCTGGGTGCAAAGCTTGACCAGAGAGGCCTCAGCATATATGACAGAATGCTTGAAATCCAGTAGGGGGGCTGCGGGGGCACAGATGGGGGAAGGGCTCTAATTATGATTAAGATCTATTATATGAAATGTAAAAACTCAATAAAAATATCCATTAACAAAGCCACCAGGATACACCCAAGTTCTGTCTACATTTCTGTTCCACTTAAAAGCATAAAAAGTTGTTAAGGAATTTTTCTTTTCATGTGTATTCAGTTGGCAATGACATATTGTTTTCTGATTAATAGAAGTCATAAAAATCTCACACCAGCTGATCATAATTTATATTTCAGAAAAACAGTCGCTAGGGTTTCCATTATAGTCAGGAAAACCTTGTCAGGAGGAACATTTGAGCAGTTTGGCCACTTGGAATTTATCTTCATTTTTGCTTCTGAGGTTGAAGCAACACAAGACCCAGATGTGTGGTTGGCTTCAGTTCAATTTCAACTTCTTGGAGAAAATTATACTGAATTGCATAATCTTTTTTCCCCGAATGCCCAGATTATGTGAACACACCCATTTTGTTTTAGTAGCAGAGTTAGGAAGACCCACTGAGAGCATGCTAAGATTTTCTTCTCTAAATAGTGTTTGGGGGCAAACTTTGTAGGAGGAAGGATTTCAAGCCTTTTTTTTTTTTTTTTTTTTGGTCTTTTTTGAGACAGGGTCTCCCTGTAGTCCCAGCTGTCCTGGAACTCACTCTGTAGACCAGGCTGGCCTTGAACTCACAAAGATCCGCCTGCCTGCCTCTGCCTCCCAAGTGCTAGGATTAAAGGTGTGCGCCACCACGCCTGGCTGGGATTTCAAGCCTTTTAAGGCCTCAGACATTACAGCTTCTTAGGAGACTGCAAATATTTGCTATGTAAATTGAAATTGCTACTTCTTTCCACTTTATACTGCCAAAGGTATCTTTGATCATATGTAAAGCTTCAAAATGGGAAACTCACCCAACTTGGTTTTGCATTTTGTGATCAATGACCCTTAAATTGTAGTGATTCAAACTTCAGTGTTGACTTTAGGTACATTGCTTCCAATCTGGTTTTGAGAAGAAATGGTTATGTTTTTCTAGCAACAGCAGACAAACAATTACCAATGAAAGATACCCCATATACCATCTCTATGGTTTGTTCCATAGGCTACCCATGGTGGGCCTTGCTTAAATCTGGTTTAGACATACTTAGCTGAGGAAGAGGCCTTTAGAATATCCAGAAAAGAAGCTGCCCTCTCTCCTTTGTCTGTGGTAAGTTCCACAGTAATAAAGCCCACTGGTAAATTAACTTATCTGAGGCACTCTTGGGTCACCTATGAAAATTGGCATGGTGCCTCTCAACAATAGCCTAGCCTCCAGGACTCTTACATGAACAGATGCATGTATTCTATGAAATTTAATATGTAAGCCAACTTTAATAGATTTTTATGGAAGACTTAATTACTCTCAGAGGTTTAACAAGTTTGAAATGTCAGATATTTGGTCAAAAGTAAGAATGATAATTAAAAATAAAAATTGCTCCACATTGGAATCCAAACAAAGGCCTGCTTTGAAAGCATTTGTTTATGTGATCACTGTTTATGTTTTCCCACAATCTGGGCTCTTTCTGGAGCCCATAAATACCATGTTTACTAGCAGAATGAGCACTAGCAATTAGCAAAGTTATAACCAAGACTGGGTAAATATCTGAACTGTTTGTTAGGAAAATTACCAATGAAACACTAACCATGATTTTTCAGACAAACTCAGAAAAGACTCTCTGGAATTGTCTGTCTGGGGGGAGGGTAGCATTATTCCAAAGAAATGGCATGGACTGTGGAATTAAATATGCAAGCATGTGTGTCCCAATTCAGAATTTAATAAGCTTGGAATCCAGTTTGAATATGGGCTCTGTAAAATGGGTGTAATAATAATGATTTAATGGAGTTGTTATTATGGGTTAATAAAGTATAAAAACAATATACAGAGACAGAAAATATACTATTAATGTTAATCCCTTTTGTTTCTTTGATCCCTAAAGGATATCATCTGAGAATGAAGTTCTGCAAATATTTTTACTCAGGAGATACAAAAATCAAATTTTATTTCCACATACCCCTCCTTTATCCCAGACCTTCATAAACCTGTCAGAACTGCATAAGGAAATGATTGAATCGAAACCAAAGGGACATCTTCCACCTCTAGCAAGACAAATGGCCAGATGTTTAGAAAAAAAAAAAACTTAAGTTTATATTTTAAAATATTAGGTCATAGATAGATGAAATGTAGGTAAGTGGATGGATTAGATAGAAGATAGATAGAGGATAGAGATGAGAGAGAGAGAGAGAGAGAGAGAGAGAGAGAGAGAGAGAGAGAGAGAGANCAACATAATCAAAGCCATATACAAGAAACCCACAGCCAACATAATCCTAAACTGAGAAAAGTTAGAGGAATTCCCCTTAAAGTGGGGACTCAGCAAGGCTGCCCCCTGTCACCACTCCCCTTTAATATAGTTCTTGAAACACCTGCTAGGGCAATAAGGCAAGAAAAGGAAATTGAAGGAGTACTAATTGGAAAAGAGGAAGCCAAACTATTCCTCTTTGAAGATTATATGATAGTTTACCTAAGGGATGCTAAAAACTCCACCAGAAACCCTCTATGTCCCATGAGGTGCTGAGTAGAAAGTGTATATTCTTTGGTACTTGGGTGGAATATTTGGTAGATATCTGTGAGGTCCATTTGCTGTATGGTATTGTTCAGTTCAGTTGTCTCTCTGTTTATTCTTTATCTGATTGATCTGTCCAAAGGGCTCAGTGGGGTATTGAAGTCCCCTACTATGAGTGTGATGGGGTTAATCTGTGCCTTGAGGTTCTGTAGAGCTCTGTTTATAAAGATTTGTGCACTGGTGTTATATATATATATATATATATATATATATATATATTCATGAAACACAAAGTGGTTGAATGTAAAAGTAAGACCTTAAATATCCTAGGAAAATAAAAACATCATTCCTTAATATAATGTCAAAAAATATAATTTAAAGCAACAATAATATACTAAAGGCAAAGAGACTTTCTGCATTTTCTTAAAAGTTAATATTGTTAAGGAAATTATACTAATGTTGACTATGTCTACTGAATAGCACACTTCAGATATGAAAGGCAAATGAACAGAATTGCAGTGAGATATATGTGATTCCACATTATGCAGAAAATATTTGTATATGGTTTTTGATAGGATGCCTAAAACTCAGATGAAAAATACACTGAAAATATTTTGGCTTTTATTTTGAAGGAGACACAGAAAACATGTGGATATTAATCATATTCTAGAGCATAAAGCAAATTTCCACAAATTAAAAAAATCAATTATATCAGAGATAATACAAAAATACACTTTTAAATACTCTGTGTCAATGAATAAATCATAACATAAATTATGGTCATATAAGTACTACTTAATAAAGTGCATGAGATAAAGCTAAAGTAATACTTAACAAGAAATTTATACCATTGACTGCTTATGTTAAAACAAAAAAGTATGAATTGACAATCAGCTAATATTTTTATAAAATGTGAAAATAACCCCACCAGTATTGGGGGAATGAATAAGATAGCAAACAGTAAAACAAAAAGCAAAAGTAGAGAAAACAAAAGGTGGATTACTTGTGAAAAATATTTCAAAAAATAAATTTGACTTAATGACCAAAAAGGAAAAAAAAAAGGATAAAAGGCCTAAAAGGGTGTGTAACTGCATATGCATGAGAAGTTATCAAATAAAAAGTGAATTTTATAAATTACTTCTTGCAAATAAATTTGACAATTTAGAGAAATTAAAAAACACATAAGCACATGTGAATTATCAAATTTGATTCAAGAAAAGAAACATCAGATGACCCTTAACATTAAAAAAAAAAAAACATAATTACTTATCCCTACTAGAAGCACTAGACAAGAAGGGTGCACACAAGAGTTCTATCAAATATTCATGCCTAAAATATGTCAGTTTTTTAAGACAATAGGAAAAAAGTAGAAAATGCTCAAATTTATTCTGTATCAACCTTTGATCTGAAAGTTGACATAGTCAGTATAAGAAAATAAAATCAAGACTACAGAGATAGCTCGGCAGCTAAGAGTGTTTCCTGGGCCATCATGATGACCAGAATTTGAATTCCTCATGCTACATAACAAGCCAGCTATCCCACAAATGCCTGTGATTCCAGCTCTAAGGAATCAGACTCCTTCTTCTGGTGTGAGTACACACTAGCATATACATCTAAACATATGCACATGTGCTTACACACACAATTAACGTTAAGATTTTTTAAATATTTTATTATTTTTATTTTATGTGTATGAGTGTATTGCCCTGTGTATGTAAGGGCACCTGTGTCATGCATTGCCTGTGGAGGCCAGAAGGGGGTGATGGATCCTCTGGAACTGGAATTAGGGATGGTTGTTAGCTGTCATATGGATGCTGGGAATTGAACCTGGATCCTCTGCAAGAGCAATCAGTGCTTTAACCATTGAGCCATCTCTCCAGGCCCAATATTGAGGTTTTTTTAAAGACAAAAATTTATACATCATTTAAATACTTAGAACACTAGCATGTAAATAGGACATTGATGAGCTGACTTGACAATGAATTTAAAAAGTTAGAGATCATAAATTTGGGGTTATCCCTGGAGATAATTATAATATTAATACAATTCATTAGATCAGTTTATAAAAGGAAAAATATATCATCTCTGTAGATACCCAAAATTATCCAATAAAATTCCATGAGCATTCATTATGAAAAACGCAAATATCTGAGATGCCACCCAATTAAAGAAGCTTCTTTTACATCAGACGAAGACGATTACAGAGTACCACAACTGGCCACACACAGACATTGTGAATTGCCAAAGCCTAAGAGGCACATCTACAATGCAACCTCTAGACCTAAGGCTCACACAACAGAACAAGGGGCCAAGAGACACTGATTGACCTCTTAACTCTCATTAAGGAAGCTTCCTCATGCAACAGGGGGCCAGGAACTCAAAAGGTCAGGAGTGGCCAAACCGTGGAGATAAGGAGACTGCAGAGTGTGGGTCAATGAACAGGTCTTCTCTATTAAGCTTCAGTCACCCAGGCCTCAAGGAGCATTTCCCAAGAGGGGGCAGAAAGATTTTAAGAGCCAGGGAGGAGATACAAGACCATACGGAAACAGAATCCTATGAGCTTCTGGGACCCTGCTTATGTGAACCTACAACACTGGTGTCAGCATGTACAAGACCCATGCAAGCTCAACCAGACAAAAACCCAGCATGGAACTACAGAAATGAGCAGCAGAACCCAAAATTAGCTGAAGAAATATTGGCAGCTGATTATTGTTGGGTGAGGAAGAACTGACCTTCTTAAAGCATGGGACTCCAAAGAAGCTAACTAGAGCTCAGTAGATGAACTTGCATTGAGGAATGGCTGCAGACACTAACTTGACACAATAGGCCTGACCACAAATGACAGATGTATGAATTCCAGTAAGGGGTGCCAATGGAGAAGGGGGTATAAGGTGATTAAGACCGATTGAGATTTATGTATGAAATACACAAAAATTCAATTAAAAAATAAAAATCATACTCTTAATAAATAGAATGGAATATTCTTAACCTAGTAACCTATTGTCCTGGTTAGTTTTAGTTTTTATTGCCAACTTAGAAAGAACCTCAGCTGAAGAACTGCCTCAGTCTAATTGGCCTTTGCCTATATCTGTGAGAGATTGTCTTGATTGCTAGTTGATGGTGGAGGGCCTAGCCCACTGCCGGTAGTGCCATCCCTAGGCACATGAGCTCGAGCTATAAAAAACTTGGCTGAGCATTATTAGCCTCCGAGTGAGCCAGGAAGAGCCATTCCTCTGTGGTTCTGGCCTCCAGCTTCCTGCCCTCTGTTTCTGCCCTGACTTCCCTCAGCGATGGACTGGGACCTGGAAATGTAAGCCAGAAAGAAAGGCTTACAAGTTACTAAGTTTCGGGCTGTGGGGATAGCGCAGTGGTCAAAGGCTGAGGCTAAGAACAGTAGAAAACAAGTTACTAAGTTACTTCTACTCAGAGCAGCTGAATTAAACCAAGACAACTAGATACACAACAACAAAAAAAAAAAAAAAAAAAATGAAAAAAAGATATCATCTTTTGAGGAACTCGTTTTACAAAACTCTCTTTCTTTAAAATTTGGAAACACAAAACGCCGGGGCGTTGTTGGCCGCACGGCCTTTAATCCTCTAGCACTTGGGAGGGCAGAGGCGGCGGTCTTTGTGACGTTCAGGACAGCCGCTGGGTCTACAGGTGCGTTCCAGGACGGGCAGCTGGGGCTACAGGGAGGACCTGTATCAAAAAGTACCAAAAAAAAAAAAAAAAAAAAAAAAAAAAAATTGGAAACAAAATTGGGATCTCACACATCTACTCAACCAACTTGTAGAAGTTCTAACCAAGAGAAATATGGGCTAGATAATAATTTGCATGTCCCAAAACAAACAAACAAAAAAGCCAGGCATGGTGGTGCACACATTTAATCCTAGCACTTGGGAGGCAGAGGCAGGTGGATCTCTGTGAGTTCAAGGCCAGCCTGGTTTACAGAGTGAATTCCAGGCCAGCTGAGGCTACAGGGAGACCCTGTCTCAAAAAAAGACCAAAAGAATAATAATTTGCATGCCAGGAGATGGGAAAATGTTCATGGCAGCTTTTATTTTAATGGTAGAAAATCAGAAATCACTCAATTAGCCTTTGATTTAAAATTGGCACCTCAACTGTGATTTCTTCCTAAAATGGCCTACTAAGTAGCTAGAAAACAAATGCACTGTATCTGTGTGGGTGTCCAAATGAATAAATAGTACTAAGTCCAAAAGATTATCACAGAGTACATATGCACTTCCTGATTCCATCCTATGAAATGTCTATAAAGTTCATAAACTGGAAGGCTTTAATATATTTTGAAGAAGATATGTAAACTGTAAGTAAATTAACACCGTGTTCAAAGTCTTGGTTACTGCAAGAGGAACATAGAGTCGAAGTCAGGCTCAAGTATGATACTCTGTTTAGTAGTAATAGACACTTGTAATAGCCACACGCTGTTATTATTTAGGCTACATTTTGCATTATCTATGACACACAGAGTCATTATGAATGTGGACAGAATCTGAATGCTTTCTGTTGTACTTATCCATTTTCTCATCAAAAATATCATTTCTAGCAAATTTCGAATGCCATGTGCTTCGGAATCTCACTGAGTAACTATTTGACTATTTTCCTGTTGTGCTTATATGACCTATATCTGACTCCTATTTTATTTCCCTTTGCATTTTTCTAACTCTCCACTGCCCCTTACAGTGAAACCTTAGTCCCATGTCACGCAGCACCCTTAAGGACACGCTCACTTAGATATTTGCAAATTTCTTCACCTCCCCATACTAGTTCTTCAGCTGTAATGTAGAGCTATATCAGGGAGAAATTTTAATTAAATAAAGTATCCTAGAATTCTATAAATATCAAGTAAATGTAAACTATTGTTGAGAAATAGCTTATGTAAAATGCCAGCACAGTGGTGGGCACAAAGCCATTGTTAGTAGATGGATCTAGTCCTGTTTGTTTCTCTTCTGTTGTGACCTTCTAAAGGCAGCTGTCCCTGCTTCTGGACTGCACCTGTAACCCTGATACACAGGCCGACTTCTGTAGGACAGATTGTTTGAAGCAACTTCTCCAGTCTGTCATATGTGTATCCACATTGCTATCAAAATGGGTTGCAAAGGACTCGTGAATGTTAGCTAAATTGAATTAACCCACTCCATTCCTTCAAGGCTGTTTATTAACAACCTGTATGACAATATTCATCACCTGTTATTTCAAGATTCTTCCAAAGGCTAACCAGTCTCCTTAACTCTGAATAAGAGCCTCTTCATCATTCAAGCTGATTGGTTGACCAGCTAAATTTTCTAATCAATCATCCCTTTGAGAAAGTTCAGTGAAGTAACTTATATAAGAGCTATTTCTGTGCAGATCACATAAAAGCTCTTCACAAATTATTTTTTTTCATTGTCTGTCTCCCTCATACTCTATTCTTTCATTCAAGCAGTTTCTCTGAATTCCTACCATGAATCAAATCTTCCTAACCTGAGAAAACTTATCCTCATTCCATTTGGTTTAAACTTGAAACTCTTGTGACTTTCACTACACCAATAATTATCTTCAATTACTGCTATAACCCCTCAACTTTTTAAGATATCAGTCTCTTTTCTTATCTCTTCTTTGTGCTTGTGTTTTTCATCTGTTCCTTTGCTACAGATTAAGTCCTTCTGTGTTTCGGTTATGTAACTATTATTTGCAACCTAGGTCTTGGGCAAAGATACGCTGATGAGATTGCTATGAAAAAGTATCTTAATTTTGCTTTTAGTGGCTCAGCCCTATTTATTAGTAAAAGTCAGTACAGAAAATGTTTTGTGACTCCCTAACTCCCTGCCCCAGGAATGCCCAAACAAAATAGGGATGCTTCTATTCAGTTCAATACAGAATGAAAACTTTAATCCAAACATTTAGAGAAGAAGGGTGAGAACCCAGGACTGTCCTACCCTGTGAGAATTCACAAAGTCAATATTAATGAACATATAAGTGAGGCAGGAGAAAGAAGGGGATCTTTGATTTTGCTGACACTAATGTCTGTTCAGAAAATACAGTTAGTTAGGTGTTGACCAAAACAAAACAAAACAAAAAAATAGAACCATATTTAAGGAGACAAAGTCACTCACTTTATTTTGTACATTTTCCTTTCCATTTTAGATGGTTAACTGTGAAATTTTCTCTTCTAAGTCCAGTATTCTAATTATTTTGACTTGAATTATTTGTAGGATCTATAAACTCAAAGGAAGGTAGTGCTGAAGACAGTAAGAAAAACCATCTAGTCACTGGCTAAAAACACAGCTGTCCTTGGAAGGGGTGGACAATTCATAGGAATTGTTGAAGCACCCTGACCCTGAGTCTGTAAGAAGTACCAGCTTTTATTGCAGAAAAAATATTATTTTCCTTCCCTCTACCACTAAGCATAATCACATTCCAAAATTTTGTTTTCTTGTGGCAGTCACGCTGAATGTCTGCTGACCACAGACGACCCATGGAATGGCAGTTTGTGAGCCTTCACAACTCCCACTGCACAAATAAGGGACAGCTACATGGATGGTGTTCTCACCCCAGGTTGCACAAAGAGTAGAAATAAGTCCAGGATCAACATCTGTTCACACAGATAGTTTCAGTCTGAAGCTAAGAAGGATGATATATGCAGGTGTTTTTATGCAAACAATTCTTACTAGCTGAAATAAAACAAATTAGATGAGAGGAATATAGAAGTTTTATAAACACTACTAAAGCATTCGGATCAATAAAAGAGACCAAAAACTTGATTGAATAAAACATCTTGCTTCCACCTCATTGCATCCTTGTCCATATTGATCAGCTGTAATAGAGCATGACAAAAGGTATTGATTGACTGAGGCAATTCTCAGGTATTTGGGACTTGAAAGCAGCTACAGACTACCAAAAAGGCAATGCTCTACACAAGCCTAAAATGAGGAAGGTTAAGTGAAAAGAGGGCTGGGGCTTAAGCTGTTCAGTGTCTGTATCAAGCTGGCAAATGGCTTACTTGAGGCAGAACGGGCTTCATTTGCTTCACCCATAAGTTATAGATAAGCATATGTTAGTTGTCTTATAAAGAGCTGTTGATAAAATGCCCGCTTAAAGTATTTGCCTGGCTTTCTGTAATATTGATTTCTATTACACTCTCAAAAACAGCCAAAGCAGAGTGAATGCATGGTTCTGCATTTGAGAGAGAGAAAGAGAGAGAGAGAGAGAGAGAGAGAGAGAGAGAGAGAGAGAGAGAATGGCAGAGAACAGTGTGAAAGGCTTAAACCCGTATAGACATGGGAAGAGAAGGAAAGCTGATAATGTGCAATTTTTTAAAGATTTATGTGTATTTCTATGCGTGCACACACATGTGTGCAGGTACCCATGGAAGCCAGAGGAGAGTGTCAGATATCTGGAGCTGGAGTTAAGGTGGTTGTGACCTATCATACATGGGTTTTTGGAACTAAACTCTGTCCTCTATAAAAGCAGCAAGCACTTTCAACCACTGAGCAATATATCCATCCTAATAGCATAAACCTTTAGAAAAATTTGGGAGGTTTAAGATGATGAATTCATAGTAAATACATCAGCAGAACCTAAATCATCAAATATGAACCCAAATAAAGAATAGTGAGTGTGAGAAACAATGCAATCTCTAAATCCCCTCTCCTACACCTTATATTTAGGATACTGCCATAGCTTTAACCTGGACAGCGACTGAAGATTTATCCTGAATATATTAGTTACTCTTCTCATTGTTGTGCCCAGAATACCTGACAGAATGCAGCTTAAGGAAGGAGGGTTTTGTTTGACTCATGGTTTAAGAATATGGTCCACTGAGGTGGGAAGGCTTGGCAGCAGGAGCTGGCCACATGACAGCCATAGTCAGGAAACAGAGGGATGAATACTGGTGCTTAGCTCACTTTCTTTCAGTCTCAAATCCCATTTCATGGATGGTACTACCCACGTTCGGGGTGGGTCTTTCTTCATTTAAACTTTTCTCAAAGCACCCTCAATGACATAGGTGTGTCTCCTAGAGTGATCATAAGGGTTCTAGTTGTCTTCCATTGCTGTGACAAAAAACTCTGACTGACACCAACATGGGGAGGAAAGGGTTTATTCACCTTACATCTCCTGGGTCAGTTCATCACTTAGGGAGCCCAAGACAAGAACTCAGGGCAAGAACTGGAGGCAGAAGCTGAAGCACAAGCCATGGAGGAATGCTGTTTACTGGCTTGCTCCCCTGGCTCATGCCCAGCCTGCCTTCTTACACAGTACACAATAACATGCCCAGGATGGCACCACTCGCTGTGGGCTGGGCCTTCCCACACTGCTCAACCATCAAGACAATACTCCACTGATGTGGCCACAGGCCAATCCAATGGAGCCAATTCCCCAACTGAGGCTCCCTTAACCCAGGTGTGTCAAGTTGACACTAAAGGTATCCAGTACAATAAGACTAGTAAAATTGACAATGAGGATTAAGCATCACACCCAAGAAAGTAAATCTCAAAGTCTCTGGGAATGGGGTATACCAGGCATGGTTGAAAAGACCCTCTAGAGAAGATTTTTCCAGAAAGAGGACATTGATGGAATAGCAGAAAAATAAAGTGTCTTGAAAGAGAAAATAACAGATTAAAAGACAAGTTCATTATCATCTCCCAGGAAAACAGAAGTCATTCAGAAAAGGGATTGTGATGGTAAGTCCCTCTGTACACTGAATGTGGATTGAATGAAAAAGACTGAGGCTGAAAGGAGTGTGAGAAGACAACAGTGTCTGTTAGAAATGGAGAGAAGAAACAGGTTTCTATTATGGGTAATGTAACCGTATCCTTCAGAGACATGAGAGAAGATGTCAAGTGACCAGTCAGGGACAGAGAGCAGGGATATTGTACAATGATTTTAATATTTTACTGAGTTTTTATATATTTCATATAATACATTTTAATCAAATTTAGATCCCCAAATCCCCCCACCAGATTTCATATTCTGTCATGTATGTTAAATTCTATCCAGTCAAGCACTTCTATCCAGGTGTCCCTCAGTCCAAGTTCATCTACTAGAGTCCAGTCAGCCTATGGAAGAAGATCTACTTTCTCTCACCATACAGTAATCATTTGCGTGGGGCCTTGTGCATGCTGTCAGGATTGCTGCAAGCTCATAGGAACAAGTGGCCTGAATGCCTCTGTTTTCTTATGTTCATGTTCATGTACCAACCCTGGCTCTTGCAATGCTTCTGCCTCTTCTTCTGCAATGGTCCTTGAGCCATGAGTGGGTGAGATTTAATATAGGAGCCCTATTAAGGGACACATACACTACAATCTCTTATTCTCTAAAACTTAGCCAGTTGTGGCATTCTGTATGCATTCCACTCTGTTGTAATAGGAAGCTTCACTGGTGAGAGTGAGTACTGCATTAGTATTCTCCCTACCCCCTGTTCCACTATATTCCATAAGCCTTAGGTATAGAGGTTCCATTGTAGATGTGTCATTTAGGGCTGGGCATCTCTCAGACATATATTCTCTGTATATGACAAGTTGTAGAATTCTGTAATACCCTTCCTCTGTTGCAAAAAGTTCTTCAATTAGTGGTATATGTCATATTGTCTATAAGGATCTATATTTAGCATACAGTAAGAAATTTCATTGGTCTAGAAATAGGGTTTTCTCTAGGGTCTATGACCTCTCAGACATATGTAGTGCCACCCATGCATTCCCTCACCTTGAGAGGGCTTTAAGTCCAGTTAGATAGCTGTTGATTTCCTCCTAGATAACAATGCCACTACTACATCAACAGAGGCGGTGTGCTGTGCTAGTTATCATGGTTATTAGACTTTAGAGCTGGCCTGGACCATTGGTTGATTTTCCCCTATGGTAACTTGCATACTGTTCCCCTGAACAATGAGAGCCAATCTTTAGGGGGAAGGCTTCCAGGTCAGTTCCAGCTCCATTGTTCCAAGTCCTATGTCCAAAGTATATCCTGTCTTCAGCAACAGCAAAGAAAGTTGGTAGAGCCATTCCATTCTTTAAATTTTAGCCCTGTGTTTGTTCATTTTGTAAGGTAATAAATAGTGTCAAGCTGATTAATAAAAATGAGATGGAAATTGCCGAGAGATGAGTTAGTGTTTGTCTCAGCATCCAAATGGTGAATAACCACAAATTTCCTCCTCCCTACCTCCATGTCTTCTGTAGCAAACTTTTTCCCTTCACCTGCTCCTGAAGTAAGCCCTCATCTTGAACTGGCAAGAAGATCTGCCACAGTTTTTGAGTGAATAGGGACTAGATAGCCTGGCTGTCTCATGTTTGACTGCTTTGATTGACCCCCCACTTTCAGTTGCTGTAGGACAGGACCTGAGATTGCAGGTGGTAAAAATTACCTTCTGAGAATCACAGCATTGCGAGCACGCAAAACATTCTATTTACCTGCTTCTTCAGCATCAATAGAGAGTGTGTGTGCATTTTACTTTAAGGGACCAAGGTGGAGGCAGGAGAGGTTGACTGTTTGTATCTGTGGCTAACATTTTATAATATTTTACAGACTTAGGTGTAGAGTGCTCTGATTTCATTTGCTTTTGTATTTTAGTTTTCAAACACAAATTATATATATATATATATATATATGGCGTAGTACATGTTTTAATATTTGTGTACAGTGCAGAATGGCTAAATCAAGCTAGTTCATATATTATCTTACAAATAAATTTTTATAGTGAGATTACTTCAAGTTTTGAATAATATTATGAACTATAGTCATCATTACGCACAACAGATCTTTAACTTATCACTCCTATCTTACTTTATCCTTTGACCCACATCTCCCTCCTCTTCTACCCTCCCCCTCTGTTAACTACTCTGCTATCCCTGCTTTGTTTTGGTTTTTGAGATGGAGTCTCCCTTATCTGGCCAGGGACAGGCTGGCCTTGGTCTCTCAGAGATCCACCTGCCTGTGTCTCCCTCCCAAGTGCAGGGATTGAAGACATGCACCACCACACCCAGACTACTCTCTGCTCTTTAAAGTTTGACTTCTTAGATTCCACACGCGACCGCGATCATGCAGCATTTTCTTCCTTTGTCTGCTTATTTCAGTTAATGTGTCTTCCAGGGTCAGCCATGTTGCCACAAATGATAAATTTTCCTTCTTTCCTATGGCCAAATAATATCTTCTTGTTCCCATAGGGCACATTTTCTTTGTCCGTTCACCACTGATGGACACTTAGGTATCTTGACTGTCGTGAAGGCAGCAATGACTATGGGAGTGCAAGTATCTTCACAGCATGCTGATTTCTATAGGAGTGCAAGTATCTTTACAGCATGCTGATTTCATATCCTTTGGGTATGTGCCCAGAAGTGAGGCTGCTAGATCATATGGTGGTTATATTTTTAATTTTTAAAAAGAACCTCCATACTGTTTTTCCATTATGGATGTACTAATTTGCATTCTCACCAGCATGGTATCAGAACTCCTTTTCTCTCCAGCCACACTGACACTCATCTGTTGTCTATTTGATTAGAGCCATTCCCACAGGTGTAAATTGATAGCCAGGTGGCCCAGCACCTTACAGTGAAAGATGGCTTACAGTCTTGGATATGTCCTGTGGTTCATCTATAAAGTTTGTATTATAATGAAAAGCTAAAGACTCAGTCTTCAGAAAACTTCTTTTATGTTGATTTTACATATATTTGAATCATAGTCCTGATGCCCATTTGTGAGCCACATAAGTGTCCTTAAGTCTTTTGCAAGTCTAATCATATTTTCCACACTCAGTTCTAAATAATGTTGAATTAAATGGCTGAGTGGATCCAAAGAGAGGAAGTCAGGTTCTAACTGACTTGTGGATGGAAACAAGGATAAAGAATGCACTATTTTGCCGGGCGTGGTGGTGCATGCCTTTAACCCTAGCACTTGGGAGGTAGAGGCAGGCAGATCTTTGTGAGTTCAATGCCAGCGTGGTCTACAGAGCAAGTTCCAGGACAGCTGGGGCTACAGGGAGACCCTGACTCAAAAAGACCAAAAAAAAAAAAAAAAAAAAAAAAGAATGCACTAAATTTAATGCATGTTCGTTGATATTCCTTTGTAGATGGAAAAATTAGCTTTGGATTTCTTTCCTCTTGACTCTGGACTCTGCATCCTCCTCTTTTCAGCCTTCAGGAATACATAAAGAGTGTCTCCACTACAAGACTCCTGGATTTCTAACCCCAACTTATAAAACGGGCCCTTAAAAGTACAATCTTGCCTAATTATATAAGAAAGAAAGAAAGAAAGAAAGAAAGAAAGAAAGAAAGAAAGAAAGAAAGAAAGAAAGAAAGAGAGAGAGAGAGAGAGAGAGAGAGAGAAAGAAAGGAAAGAAAGAAAGAAAGAAAGAAAGAAAGAAAGAAAGAAAGAAAGAAAGAAAGAAAGAAAGAAAGAAAGAAAGAAAAAAAGAAAGAAAGAAAGCTTCACTATGCCGCATTTGTTCTACATATTCAAGACTGCCATATGGCTTCAATGGATGTCTAGTGAAAATGTATTTAATACCTCATAAAACCTACATAAAGATGTCAAATGCCCATAATTAAAGAAGAATCCTCTTTGAGCTATTGCTTTACCAATTAGCCACCTGGAGCTGTCTGGCCAAGTCCTCATCAGTTAGGCAGTTGTAGATATTTTGAAGATGTACAAGTCCTAAGGAGAGTTGGGACTACTTAGCAAGCTCAGTGGTGATGATAGTGCCAGGATCACTGGATTCAGGATGTTCTCATTATGAAAATGCCTCATGTGGTGCAGTTCCTCTCCCTCAGGTAATCACCATTGGAAGGAACTGAGCAACTCACTGAGCCTTGAGATTTCCAGGATATTAGAACTTACAGTAGCCTTGTGAGAAGCAATCATGTAAAGGTCATTGGAAGATGCTTTCTGAGTTAACTTTACTGTCTTGATGGTTCCTTTCTTTCTACAGAGGGCAATCATGTTTGGACTTCACTGTTCAGCTGTCTACACTGATAGATGATGATAATAGCTCATCATCATTCCTTTCTTAGATGTGCTCCCACCAGGTAGCCACAGCTGAGGGAACTGTCATCCTTGGCATCTGCTGCCTCTGGAAGAGGGTGTGAGACAAGGCAGATGCACATGCCAAGTGACCTCTTCGGATACTCCAGTTCTCAGTCCAGCATGTCTGCTTCATCATCTATCTTCCCTCAACCTTCCCCTTTCACCCACTTCACTCTTGTGTGTGTAGCAGCAATATTATTTTTCATTAGTGACTACCCTAACCAGCTTCAGGGAAACAGCTCTATGTATCTTGACTTTGTGACTGGGTCCCCAGGGCTTGCAGAGGGCTCTCCAAAAAAAAAAAAAATCTAATATCTATCTAATAAATAATTATTTATGTCACTAAAGTAGAATATGAATGCTTGCTTCTTTGTAGAAAGATGGCCAGAAGTCCAGGATTGGAGAATATCCTTCAATGGAACTGAGAAAGAAAGGAGGCAGAAGATGCAGAGTCCATGACTGTAGCACAGTCACCTCAGACAATATAAAGGTGCTGGTAGGCAAAATCCAGTGGAGGAGGCTACCTAGTAACTGTCTGGCATGTGCATAGAGCATAAACTATTGAATTTTTTTTTTGCAGGTGTTCTTTAAAAAACAGTGTAAGAGACATGGACTTGGGACTGGAAATATAACTGGAACTTATGTTTAGAAACAACAGAATGTAACTCTATTTCAGTGACAGTGGAATAAGCTATGGCTTTCACAAAATAAAAGAAGTCTCAAATTGAATAACTAAAACCATCTCCTTGGGGCTTGGCAGAGGAGCAGTGGGTACATTTACAGTCTGTGGGAGCTCTGGAGGACTGTCTGTATGTTTCCTGTCAGCACCTCAGCTGAAAACCCCATTTCCATCTCTGCTGCCTGATAGCCAGGGCCAGTTGCCCTCCATAGCATGACTCCTGCTGCTGTCTGTATCGGCATGCACACAGCTATGTGTGTACAATTTATATGTAATAGTCTTCAGCTGCACCTTCATACACACCCCTCTCTGTGGGCTGGATAATCTCTCTGCCTTTTCTGGAAATATTTTACTTTCTGGAAGTTTGGGGTTTATTTGGAGGTGTGTGGGGGGGTGTATCTTTGAGTGGTAATAGTAAAATACTGTGATTAAAAAGCTAGCCTGGGGGATGGAGAGGTGGCTCTTGCAGAGGACCTGGGTTCGATTCCCAGCACCCACATGGCAGCTAAGAACCATCTTTAACTCCAGTTCCAGGGGAATCTGACGCCCTCTTCTGACCTCCTCGGCATTGCACAACACTGCACAACACCAGTGCACCAACCTACATGCAGACAGTACACTCATACACATAAAAAATAATAAATTTTTAAAAAAATTAATAAAAAAGCTAGCCTGTAAACATTAGGGATTGATTCACTGATGGATTTTTTGGAAGATGCATGTGGGTATATCTAAGCAATGTTCTGTTATTTACCTTCAGGAACATGTGACACAAGAGTTTTGCATTTCCCACTGTCAAGGTACTTAAGACAATTTCAAGTCTATAAAAGCCCACAGTTTTTCCAGCCCTAGTCTGTTCCATTCCATGTGACAATGAAAGTCCCATCATCTTACGTCCTCTGTTGTGTTTTCAGGTATCCACATGTAAGAACTGCAATCTGCACTTACTGCATGCCTTGCTTTTGCAGAGTTCTGGGTTGAGCACCTTACAGTTTTTCTTCCAACCAACATCTACAGGAAGTGTGCATACAGGAAGTGGGCATGTTTTGCACACAGGAGACACTAACTAAGAGTATTAAAAAAAACAGAAATAAAATATCAAGAAAAATACATGAAAACAGAACAAGCAAGCATTGATTGTTGTTGACCAGGGCGAGGAGCACAGTGGAATCAGTACTTTTGTCCCAAATTTCCTATCCTGAAAATGTCCATAAAACAAAAAAAATTTAATTATAAAAACAGAAATAATGAAATAGAGTAAATGTGGTTGTGAGAAATACCATCTCTTCTTTGTCTGATCTGGTTACAATTTCTTTAGTTCCTTCTTTAGGATTGAAAATATAGCAACCAGTCTCTCTCCCAGGCTTCCTGGGTACTAGTGTCTTCGAGTATTCTGAGAGCGTAACGTTTTCAGACTTCCTTTAGCTTTCCTTCTGAGAATTCCACATAAACCATTTCGTACCTCAGGAAAACATGGGCGTCTCACTTCAAGCTCATGAAAGCATCTCCACTGTGGTTGTTATTGCCATCCCGTGCCTTGTCCAGTCACTTGTCTGCTGTGTAAACGACTTCTTTTCCATGTATTCTGCACCACTGCCTCATTTTCTTATTGTTAACTGAAGAATTGTTCATCTCTATTTAGACTTCAGCTCTGCATCTGCTTTATGCTCCCCATCTGTTCTCCAGGGTAGTTTCTTTGTAATATATTAGGTGCTGGGTAACATTTAAAGAGACAACCAAGCTCAGCTTCCTCTGTCTTTGTAGGAAAGTTTCTTAGACTATGAGAAAAACTTAAACGGGTTTCATTGCAGTGCAGAAACCATATTACCTTTGAAATGTGAAATCATTATTTTATTTTTTGCCTTTTTCCTTGGCATGCCACACCTCCACCCTTCTTTCAATATGAAGTGGCATCGTCTTCCTAGCAAGGCTAAAAATAAAATCAAGTACTTCTGCACCAAATGAACTTGTCTGCAATGGACATTTGGGTTCTCCTCTGTTCCAGTGTCTCTCTCAGATGCGTAACTGTTGACAGGAAGAAAGACAGCTCTACACAGGGGTTCAAATCCTGCCTCAGCAACTAGCCTCCACCAGGTTCAGCTTTACCCGCTGTGAAAGGACAAGACTACTGCCTCCCTTATAGTATTATCATGCAGATAAACTTCAAAAGTGCCCCGGATAGGACCTGTCACCAATTGCAAAAGCTTCACAAATCATCAGTAGCTATCATGACTGTTAACTCCGCAGTCGCTGACAATGCGGAAGAGTGCTAACTGTGCACCGTAATAGCTACAAAAAAATAATAATAATGTGTTTTCTTGGTTGACAAATTAAGTTGAAACCAATTTCACATTAACAGCAGGCATTTTCTACGTTAGAAAACACAGCCAGCAAGGAGGATCGAAAAGAAGGGCTTTGAAGCTGACACTTTCTTAATGTGTCATATCCACTTTGTCTGGAAACTTTTACTGAAATGTGAGAGGCTTGTTGAATTTTTTTTTTCTTTCTTGTCTAGCCAACTGTCATTATATGTATCCTCAGAGGTAGAAGTTTTCTGACCCAGGCTTGGATAGGACAGAAGAATCAGGCTTTGATTCTGTTTTGTGTTTGAGGTTAGTGATGAAGAATTCAAAAGAAGAGCCATTGGAGGCTCTGGGGGAGAGTCCAGGCGTCACCTTATTCTGTTTTCTGTAAAGTTGAAGAGGACAAAGAACAGCATGCTAATAAGTAGTCCTGTGTCTGGTAGAGTTCAAAAAAGCAATTCTGTACTTCTGAAGAAATTGAAGCCTTTGATGAATGCAGCATTTTTGACACACGAAAAACTATAAAACTGATTAAAATTTGATTGTAACATCTGTATTCATTCATTTGCACTTTTAACAAGCTCTGTGGAGCATCTTCTTTGTCAGATACCAGAATGCTGCACAGAGTAAGACTATCTCAAAAGAAAAGGGAAAACAATTCAATTTGGTGGTTTGGGAAGAGAGTTCAGAAAGTGGCTCCTTGTTAATGTTTGGGCTGTGTTTAGGTGATGGCACAGGATATGGTACAGTGCCCAAGGGATTATAATAGCAGGGATCTGGGACCACATTGGCCTACATGAGCAGAAAGGGTGAGCCCTGCACCCTGGGAGACTAGTAAGAAGGAGGCCACCTCCAAAGAAGGCAAACTCCTAATCACTCCCCCTCTGCTTTGTGGAAGTACCTCCTGGGACTTCCCATTGTTAACTCTCTGCTGGGCTGCCAATTAGTACACAGAGCCAGGTAGGAATAGTGGAGAATGGAACTGGAAAGGACAAAGGGAAGGGTTGAGCACAAGTCCTCCAAGATCCTCAGGCTAATGGTAGAAGATTGACACATAAGCAAATTAGTCTTAATACACTATTATAAAATATTCCTTGTACCTGTAATTAACATGCTGATGCTGACAAACTCATGTAAGAGCTCAGACAGGGCAGGCAAGGTAGCTTAGTGTGTAAGGTTCTCATCAACAAACCTGATGGTGGGATCCCAGGGATTCACATCATAGAAGAAGAGAACTGACACTTAAAATTGTCCTGTGATATTTATATGTGAGCTATGGTATGCAGACATATGCTCACACATGCACACACACACATATACACACACATACACAAATGATAAATATAATTTTTAAACAGTTTTATACTTTGAGAATTTCTTTTTGAGTATTTTTATCATAATCGCCTCACCACCCCTTCTCCTCTTAAATCACCCCCTCCTTATCTACCCCAACTTCATGTCCTCTTTTTTGTTGTTGTTTTAAAACCCATGGAGGGGGCTAGAGAAATGGCTCAGTAATTAAGAGCACTGACTGCCCTTCCAGAGGACTAGAGTTCGATTCCCAGCACCCACATGGCAGCTGACAACTGTCTGTAATTCCAGTTCCAGCAGAATCTGACGCCCTCTTCTGAACTCCACAGGCATTGCACACCATGGGTTCACTTACATACATGCATGTCTATCTCCTGGAGCATGCTCAACCTGCCAGGAGTCATACCCTTAAAGAAAACCGACTCTCCCAGCAGCTATCACTTGTCAATAATAACTCCTAGGTTACTCAGGACTTCACACCCACCTCCTCGCTCCATGCTGGGATTTTGTCTGACTTAATCCTGTGTGCATTTGTATGTGTTGTCACCTGCTGTGAGTTCACATGTGTATCTGCCCTGGTGAGTTCAGAAAACACTGTTTTGTTATGGTCATCCATTACCTCTCTTCTCGGTCCTATAATCTCTCTGCCGCTTCTCCCACAGTGATCCTTGAACCTTGCAGGGAGAGGTGTGATGTGGATGTCCCATCTATAGAGCACTCTGCAGTATATTATTTTCTGCACATTGACCAGTCATGGGTCTCTGTGTTAATCACCATCTACAACAAAAACAGACTTCTCTGATAAGGGTTGAGAGATCCACTCATCTGTGTGATGATAATCATTAGGAATTGATTTAACAATAGTAGTAGGATCTCCTCTAAGGTCTATGACCTATCTTGCCACAGGGTTAAATGGAAAGCAGAGTAGGGGAAGGAGTGTGTGGAGGAATAACTAACACAAAAGGCCTTTTGAAATGTCATATGGGAACCTATAAGCTTCCTAAAAAAATTATATATATATATATATATATATATATATGAATTTAAATGGAGTTACTCTATAATAGGGAAACAATGCCCCCTGCCAAACACTGAAGGCTAGCAAATAAAAAGCTCAGTTCCAAGAATGGGTTGTCTCTTTTGGGGTTGTTGGCCAGTGGGTTCTCATAAGCCCCCAAACATTACTGGTGCTTGTCATTCCTCTTTGTTACCCTCCAGAACTTGATGGTAAGATCCTGTTGCTGAAGACACTATAGGCCTGAGTCATAGAATATGTAGAAATCTATCAACTAGCTTCCATAGTGCTGTAAAGTGCTACACATACTAGAGAAGAGAAAGTGAACATCAGTCTTATACAGTTGTGAATCCAATGAGCTGTAATAATAATTTGCCTAGAAATGTAGGCCCACTCACTAGTGGCATGAATTTTATGGGAGTAACCACCCACTTTCTAAATGGATTTAAGGCCCACTCCAAAAGGGAGGGCCCATACTTAGTACTGTTATCAGAACCAAAAATCTATGGATTAATAAATATAATTTTAAGGAGCTTAGTTCAGCTACTAGCTCTTGTATTAGGAAGCATTTATTAAGGAGCTCTAAAGCTGAGAAGAGGCTTTCTGCATAGTAGGAAGAGACTGAGGAATATAATGAAAGCAGATATACAAATATGCAAAGCTCAATTAGAAATCATCAGTATGGGGACTAGGGAGGTGCTTCAGTAGGTAAAAGTGCTTCCTCTGCAATCCTGAGGACTGAAGTTCAAATTCCTAGCACTCACATAAAAACTGCTTGGCCAGATAGGCTGATACAGAGAGCTAGCCAGGCAGCCAGCCTCATGTAAACTAGCTTCCAGTTTAGTGAGAGAGACCCTGTGTCAAGGCAATAATATGCAACAATGGAAGAAGACACCTGACATCATCTCGCATTTGTGGGAATGCACACAGGTGTGTACACTCATGTGTATTCAGGAGAGAGAGAGAGAGAGAGAGAGAGAGAGAGAGAGAGAGAGAGAAAGACAGACAGACAAACAGAACACAAACATATACAAGAAAAGAAAGAAATCACAGGTGCAAATGGAACCTAGGGGTTATAGCTCATAGGCCTGTGCCTTGTGAGGCTTTGTTTGTAATTGTTGGAGAATATGGCCCAGAATCATTCCAACATGTTTAGTAGCCCAGTATAATGTACTTCTAAGACACGAGTGTCCGGAAAGCAGATATTCTTTATTCACCACTGTTTACCAACACTTAGAATAACAGTTGCCACAGGCACTCTTTTTTTTTATTTGTTTATTATATTTTAAAGGGATTCACAATATAAGAGCACAGTTGCTTTCAGATCACATTGACGTTGCTCAGTTTGCCATGCAATTAGGTAATTGGCACTAGCATCCACAGATGAGGGATACCATTCGTCGTTTGTTTTTCTGGGACTGTGTTACTTCACTCAGTATGATATCTTCTAGCTCCATCCATTTACCTGCAAAGCTCATGATGTCATCTTTCTTTACCGCTGCATAGAACTCCATTGTGTAGATGTACCACATTTTCCCTATCCACTGTCAGTTGAGGGGCACTTGGGTTGGTTCCAGCTCCTTGCTATTGTGAAGAGAGCTGTGCTTCAGCTGGTCCTGGGAAATCCCCACCACAGGCACTCTTTAGTAACTGAATTAATCTATGAACAAAAGAACTTCTGTACCTGAACTGACATCTTCCTTTTAATTTATTAAAACTAAATTTGATTCACTTTAGCAACTGGAACTATTTTGCTTCTTCCTTCTCAGCCTAAAGTTAAGTGGACCAAGCAGTGGATAGGGAGTCCAGGCACTTGTCAGTCATTAGAAACATTGCTTAGTCTTCTGATTCTCAGCTCTCTTGTCTCTACAGTAGAAATTATATTCTCTCCCTCAGCCATAATGCTATTGTGAGGATTAAATGAGATCAGAGGGCCTGAGACAGGTAGAAAGTATTGACAAATATGACCCAAGTATGTCTTGACTTTCTTCTACATCAATACAGGCTGACAGGACAGAAGTGGGTTTTCTGAATAATCAAATGGTATTCCATTAACCAGGGTTTCTCAGCCTTGGTACATGCATATTGGTGCTCAGGACTTTGTTGTGCATCCTTCATTTTGCGCATTGAATATTTTGTGGTACTTTCTTCTCTGAATTGGCACTGACATGTCCCACCACCCTCACTGCTTGTTAATACCCCAAAATATCTCAAACATTATGGTATCTCTGGAGGGCAAAGTTTTCTCCTGCATTAAACAGTGATTTCAATCTCAAGCACTATCTGGAATCTTTCTAAAATGTACAGGTAATTTCCCTGCCCCTTTAAACATGGACTTCTGGACTACAACCATGGGAAAACACCTGTAACAGTAATAATAACTTTAATCCATGTTAAAAAATATTTGCCTGCATCCTTAGTCTACTGAGTTTTTGTAGACGTGTGTCTTTGTTCCATGGTTTTGATTTTCCCTCCCACTCTGCCTGTGCTGCTGACAGCTGTCATTTTCTTGTAAGCATTGATGTATACTAATTTGCTATTTCTAATCTGCTGAGAATTTAAAAAGCATTTAGCCAGCTTTCATAGACAGACTCTAAAACGAGAATCTACAGTGCCCAAGTTTGAGCCTTAGATGTGCAGGAGCTTGGCAGATGGACTTGCGGTTTTTTTAGTACAAAGAATCCTTCTTATTCTTCACTTTCTTGGTGCTTCTCTGCCACATATATGTGGTGTCGTCGCCATTATTTTTAATACAACTTTGTGACATTAGCCACAGCTTTCCCAGTTCCTTAATTTTAAATGAGAGAAGAGAGATGGGATATTAGCATTCCTGCCAATCATGCAAAAGCATTTCATAGAAGAGTTTGTCTTTTATTTTTCTCACTACTGCCCTCACTCCTGCTTCTATTTATAAGTTATATAAGGGGACGTATCATTTATATGACTGTGAGGTTGCATAGAATCAGTACAATGTAGGCCAATGAAATGCTCTTTGATATTTTAAGTAAAATAAGTTCAAATCTGTTAGGAACAAGTATTCAGCATAGTGCGAGGCACATATTAGGCAATCAAAAAATGTATACATGAAAGGAAGTACATAAATGAATTACAAAATATAGTGTAGCATAGCATGGTATCATGGCATGGGGGGGGGGGACCGATGGAAGGTATGGCAAGCTGAAGATAAGGCCTTCAAAAATCCAGAGGAGGAAAATGGTTGATAATGAAAGTAAAGGCCAATCTTTTATGTCACAGATAAAGAAAGGATGATAATGGTCCCAGAGGGGGCAGGAAATGACTGAACTTCAGCCCATTTCCTGATCTGCTGCACTTCCTTTTAAGTTTGCAGACTGGGAATGGTCAGAACATTTCAGCTCCTGGGACAAATTCGCCTCCTTTTATTTCCTACATTGCCAGTGCTTGTGTTTTTCAATGGACAGAGAGAAAGGTTGAAGCTCTTGGTGTCTGCCTGACACTAGTAGATGGGACCACTGGTGTCTCTAACAGCTCTCTTGTCCAGGTTGTTAGGCTATTTCTGTCCATCATAGCAAGGACTAATCCCTCATGCCACAATAAAAGCAACCTGCAGTGGAACACTTACCTGAATGGTGTACAAGGTCACAGGAAAACATTTCGTTTAAAAAATGGCTCTGTACATAATAAAAAGGGATCAGTGCTCTATGTGACTCTGAACACCACGAGAAGAATGGCATTCAACTTGCTGTATTTTTCTCAAGGTCATGACTTTTTGTTAACAGTCTCGACCAATAATAAACTTCCAGAGGGTAATTCTTGTCAGTCAGACCCTTGAGAAGGAGGCCAAGACTGAGCCCTTTCCAACCCAGGGTGTGTGACACTTGAGACCGTCCTGGCAGCAAATGCCCCTCAGGGTGAGGCCTAGATTCCAGGCTAATCTGTGAACTGAATGGACCCAGGGTATGACTTGTACTTACAGATTTCTTGTGGTCATTTCCTCAAGGAGGTTTGGTGAAGAAAATAAGAGATTTGAGTGGACTGGAGTCAAGACAATAGCCAGCGTTTGAAAGAGAAAGAGATCCTCAGAACATAGTAACCAGTTCTCTGTACTAGGTAGAAAAGACTTCTGTGTATTTCTTGGGTTCTGCAGTGTCGACATTTCAGTTAGGTCATCAGATAATTGGGCCAGGTTAATGGTTCTTTTTATTGTGGTGACTTTTAACCACCTTTCCAGCAGAAGGATCTGATTACATCATGGACTGCTGGGGACAGAAAGGTGGCCTCACGCCCCAGGTCTATCATCTCCTCCAAACACAGTGATTATGGCATACATTGGGTGTTTGGCATATTTCGTCTGTGTCCATAACAAACAGTATCTTTCATCGGTCCTAAACACTTTTTCTCAAGATAATGACATGGGATCTTGCAGTGTTTGGGCCCTGAGTCAGGGGTTGGAGCGTGCAGTAGAGAAATGGGATGGGTTGGGCTCTGGATTGCTAACCTTGTAAGGAAAGTGGAAAGAAGAACTTGAGCAAAAGTAGAAGCATGGCATTTGCTAACTTTTGGGCTAAATTCTTGCAGTTGACTTGAATGCAAGGTATCATAAAAGACAGTTTGAACAAAGGAGTCTGTGATAAAAGTATATATATATATATATATAGATATGATATGTATGTATATAAAGTATATATATGATATATATATCACACACACACACACACACACACACACACACACACACATATATATATATCCTCTTGGGGATGTTAAGATGTTTCCATTGCCCATTTTGTGATTATTAAATGATGCCAGGTACAGCTATTTACATATAAGGAATTAATTTTTTTTTACAAATCTTTAAGTTACTTATCACAGTGTGTGTGTGCGCACGTGTGTGTGTGCACTAGCACACACACTTTCATGTGTGTGCAGATGTACAGGTTTACTCGTGCATCTGGAGGCCAGAGGTCAATTGTAAATGTCTTTCTTGGTCACTACACACCTTACTTTCTGAGACCAGGTGTCTCTGTGAAGCTAGATTCCAAAGGCATCAACTTAGCTGAATTCATTCTTATCACAATCATAGGTGTGAGATGGCATTGGTGCTGTCAAAGAATAGAAGCACCTAAGCTGTAGGACACTTAAGCAGGAAGTCTGCATGACAGAGGAGGAGACAAACAACAGAGGTGCCTTAGCCTCCAAGTCTGGCATGACAAGATGGGCAGATATACAGAAGACATTACTTAAGATCACTTCCAACAGTTGCTCTCTGTGTCCTTTCGTGTGACATGAATCATAATCTCTGGGCCCTTCTGTGTCCAGCAGGGAGGCTAGCTAGAGCACTAATGAAGACTGTTGGGAAGATAAAGTGTTACATCACAGCCATTTTTGTAACTGTTCTTCACCCTCCTGTCACCCCTGGCCTGAAAGACCCCAAACTGGAAGCATTTGTGACAGCCTAATGCTTGACATATGGGGAACTGACTCTAGAATGATCTTTCAAAATTTAAGTATTATTCTGAAATGAGCAGTTAATGGCCCTTTCTCCCTTAACCCTTTTCTATATCTTTCATCTTCTTTCCACAACAGATGTGGCCAATTTTTGAGATCTGCTTTACTTTCAGGAGAATATAGTTTAAGTATTGCCTATATGGTAAAGGTTACCACCCTCATTTAAATGTTACTTGCATCTATAAAGTATCTGAGACCATTTTTGTGGGTATAATAAAACCTTTCAAAAAGATTGAAACGAAGGACTGGAGAGATGTTCTTGCAGAGAACCCAGATTCATTTTCCAACACACACATTGCAGCTAAAAACCATCTATAACTCCAGCTCCAGGGGATCATACACCCTCTTCTGGTCTCCATGGGCATTACATGCATGGGTGCCGTTACATACATGCAGGTAAAAAACTCATTCAAACGAAAGAGAAATTAATAAAGAACTGAAATTTGTTTGGTCTTTTTGAGACAGGGTCTCCCTGTAGCCCTGGCCGTTCTGGAACTCACTCAGTAGACCAGGGTGCCCTTAAACTCTAAGAGATCTGCCTGCCTCTACCTTCTGAATGCTGGAACTGAACTTTTTTAATTTTTTATTGAAATTCTTATGTGTTTCATACATAACTTTTCAGTCAGCCTTAATCGTTGTTATACCCCATTCTCCCTTGGCGCCCTCCCACAGCCCCACACCTGGAGTTCACATCTTCTGTCGTTTGTGCTGGAGTCCGTGTCAACTGTGCTCTCTCCCCAGTGACATCTCATGCCAGCTCCTCCCCTGATCTCTAGTCACCCTATCCAGGGTCACTTTACTAAGAAAGGCCAGGTCTTCCTCACCCAACTGCCATCTGCTGCCAATATTGCCTCAGCCAAGGTTGGACTCTGCCATTTCTGCAGTTCTGTCCTGGGTTTTTATCCAGCTGAGCTTGCATGGGTCTTATGTGTGCTGATACCAAAGCCATAGATTCATATGAACAGGGGCCCAGGAGCTTGTAGGATTCATTTCCGTTTGGTCTTGCATCACCACCCTGGCTCTTACAATCATTCTTCCTCAGCTTCCTCAATGTTCCCTGAGCCCTGGGTGGGTGAAGCTGAATATAGTCAGCCTGTCCATGAAACCACACTGTGTAGACTCCTAATCTTTTATGTTTTGGCCATTCAGGCCCTTTTGGCTCCCTGGTCTCCTGTTACACATAAGAGCTTCTTTAAGGAGAGTTAAGAGGTAGTTAATGCATTCTTGGGTCCTTGTTCTATGATGCTTGGGTCTCATGTATAGACGTTGCATTGTAGATGCATTGCCTCCCCATGAGCCATTCACAGACCCTGTCTGTGTGTGTCCAGTTGTGGGACTCTGTACTATTCTCATCTTGTGCAAAAGAAGCTTCTTTTCTGAATGGTGACTGGGACATTTGTCTGTAAATATGAGGATGCTCCTTTTGTAGTTAGTAAAATGTCACATTGAGCTAGGAATTCATCTAGCTTGTGGAATTGTCTGGGATCTACGACCTCTCCAGTTGTGTGCCTCTAGCTATGTTAACGATACCACACATGAGTTTCCTCTTGCTGAGTGGGCTTTACATCCAATTGGTTAGCCACTGACTTCCCCCAAGATAGAAGTGCCACTATTGCCCCAATGTAGTATGTTGTGCTGGTCATTTACATGGATATTTGGTCTTGAGGCTGATGTTGGACCATCCATTGACATTCTCCCTTAGTGGCTTGCATAGTGCTCTCCACAGCTATGGGAGCTAGGAGTGGTGGTTTCCAGGTCAATTCCGGCTCCATTGCTCAAGATCCAGTCTCCAATGAATGTCCTGTCTTCAGCAATAGGGTTTCACCTTCAGTTTCTGGGAAGCAATCAAGAGCTGTGGCAATAGCCTGTGTAATTTGGGGAGTCTGTTGGACTACACTTGCCACCAACTCAAAGGAAGGTTTCCCACTATTTCTTGATATGGAGCCTTCATCTTCACATACGGACTTGTTTAGAGGTATTGCATGTGTAATTTGTCAATAGATTGTTAGACTAATATGATTCTCTCAGGTTTTTCACCCTATAGGACATTATTTATCTCTCCTCTCTCCCTTTGCTCGTCCAGCCCTCCCTCCATGTCTTCTTCATTGAAAGTATCCCCATTTCTCCCTTGATATTGCCAGTCTCCTATGGCTCCACTTCTCTTGGGCTCCTTTTGTCCCCTCCCACCCCCAATTTCCTTCTATCACCTTTCCTCCCCCTCCCATCTAGATACCCCGCCTTTACCCATTCCTCCCTTAGTAACACCTGTCACCCACTACCCTTCTGTCTTATGTTGTCTTTCCTTTACCTTCTTGGTTCCTTTTCATTTACCTGGTTCCCAAAGTTATATCTGGATTTATACTTACTTATAAGGACTTGGTGCTAGGATCCACAAATGAGAAACAACATGCATTGTTTGTTTTTCTAAATCTGTGTCACTTCACTTAGCATAATGGCTTCTAGGTCCATCCATTTACCTGCAAATTTCATGATGTCATCTTTATTGCATAGAATTATATTGTGTAAATATACCACATTTTCATTATCCACTCATCAGTTGAGGGACACTTAGGTTGCTTCCAGCTCTATGCTATTATGAAAAAAGTAACAATAAACATGGATATACAAGTATCTCTGCAATAGGATGAATCCTATACCCAAGAGTGTTATGACTGGATCAAATGGTAGGTTCATTTAAGAGTTCTCCATACTGCTTTCCATAGGGGTACCAAGAGTTTGCATTCCCACTGGCAGTGAATGAATGTTCCCCTTTCCCCACAACCTCTCCAGCATTTGATATCCTTAGTTTTCTTTTCTTTTCTTTTTTTTTTTTTTTTTTTTTTGTTTTTTGGTTTTTTAAGACAGGGTCTCCCTGTAGCCCCAGCTGTCCTGGAACTCGCCTTGTAGACCAGGCTGGCCTTGAACTCACAAAGATCCGCCTGTCTCTGCCTCCCAAGTGTTAGGATTAAAGGCATGTGCCACCACGCCTGGCTCCTTAGTTTTCTTGACCATAGCCAGCCTTACCAAGGTAAGATGGAATCTTAAAATTGTTTTAATCTGCATTTCCTTAATTACTAACAATATTGAACACTTTTAAAGATGTTTCTTAGCCATCTTTACTTCTCTTGAGAACTCTCTGTTCAAATCTTTAGCCCATTTGTTTAGCCCTTTGTGTTTTGAGTAATTTATAAACCTCTGTCAGATGTGCCACTGGTGAAGATTTCCTCCCACTCTGTGGGTTTTCTTTATACTTAACTTTTATTGTTTATTTTGCTGTACAGAAGCTTTTTAGTTTACTGAGGTCCCACTCATTGATTGTTGACCTCATTTCCTGCCCAACTACTATGTGATTTAGAAAGTCTTTTCCCACACCTCTATCTTGTAGGTTATTGCCAATGTTCTCAACATTTTCAGTTTCAGGTTTCACATTGAGGTCTTTGACGCATTTAAAGTTGACTTTTGTGCAAGATGGAAGGTTTAGTTTCATTCTTCTACAGGTGGTGATCCAGTTTTGCTGGCATCATTTGCTGAAGATACTGTCTTTCCTTCATTGAGTGTTCTTGGCCCCTTTGTCAAATATCAAGTGACTGAAACTGCATATACTCAAGCTTTGGTCTTCAATTTTTTGCATTGATCTATGGGTCTGTTTTTGTGCCAGTACCATACTGGCCTCAAAAAACTGATTTTTTTAAAAGATCAAAACATGAGAATTTTTAAAAATTTATGGGGATGAGTATATTGCCTGCATGTTTGTGAGTGTACCCATGAAATGCCCTCAGAGTTGAGAAGAGGGTGTCATACAGATAATTGTTAGCTGTCATGTGCATTCTGGGAACTGAACCCAGGTCCTCTGTGAGAGCAGCCAGTACTCTTGACCAGGGAGCCATCTCTCCAGTCCTGCCATGAGAACTTTTAAACAGAAGGGGATAGTTATGAACTGTAAGCACATGCATTTGACTGGGCATTTTCTTCTTGGTGCATAGTAGGCATTACATTGATAGTTAAGTGTTTTAGAATTAAAAATAAGTCAGGGGCTAAGGTTATAACTCATTCATAGAATACTTCTTTATCATGTACAAGGCCCTAGGTTCCATCCCTAGTATCATGAAAAACAAAAAAGAATAAATGGACTTTGATTTCACCTTTCTTGTTGCATTGAGTGTCCAATCCACTGATCATATTGTCTCATTTTGCTGGTATTTAGCCTTGGTTGAAGGATGGATTGGTTAATTCATGTATTACCTCAAGTTACTGAACATGTGTTAAACATTGAAGCTTTTACCAGGCACAGAAAATGCGCACTCCTATATGTCCATCTCGGCAGTAGCAACACTGGTAAGATAGGCTTCCTAAAATACCCACTGTTGTCTCCATTGGCACCAAAGATATATGAATGACCCACCATTTACAGAGACTTGCTGGTGCTTAGGATAAAAAAAAAAAAAGCATATAGAATACATAGAGAAAACATGAGGTTTCATTTAAAAATAATAGAAAATTCATACAACATTATAGGTTAAAGGAGATTCCATTAGTAATTTATTATTTGTGCATAGAAACTGCAGAATGTGTATTATCATTATTCCTATTTGGGCACTTCAAAAGCTGAGTTGCTTAACTCACAGGCGCTATGGCCACCTGAGACTGTGTTTCCATGAAGACAGAGAGTAAAAGCACATTGTTTGCCCACAAGGCTTCTGACTGAAATACCAATTAAGCCCCAATCAACTTAGTATTTCCAGACACAAACGGCGGATACATTTGAGTGGGTATAATCTTGAAATTGTACAAAAGGAAATATCTACATAATATTCTTCTCTCAGCAAAGCAACAGTACTGGCCAAGACTCTCCCTAATGAGTTGCCAAGGCTCTCCGTCACTGTTGTCTGTGACCTGCCCATCTCTGCTCAGGACCTCTCCCTCTAACTCTTTGTTAACCATACCAGACCCTTTTCTTCCTGTTGCTCCACTCTGCAGAAATGCTCAGAGCTTTCAGTCTCCCTTTTAGGATAAAAGAAGAGACACACC
The DNA here is from genome assembly GCA_009823505.1 of Rhizomys pruinosus. NCBI lineage: Eukaryota > Metazoa > Chordata > Mammalia > Rodentia > Spalacidae > Rhizomys > Rhizomys pruinosus. The sequence goes on from VZQC01013137.1 coordinate 1,662,400, forward strand.
TTATCTACACAGGCCTGTACTCGGATTGCAGCTCTCTAGATGCATCCAGACCACTTGGCCACTAGGGAGCTCCTACTGCCTCACTGATCCTACTGTGCAGCCAACCAATAATTGAGAGAAAGGCAGAATGGTTCAGTGGAAGCAGAGAAGGAGCAAGAACATAGAGAAAAGAAAAAGAGGAAGGAAAAAGGAGGAGGATGGGAAAGGAGGAAGAAACACAAGAAAAGCAAGAGAAAGGAGCAAAATGGGTTAACAGACACCTGCAAGGCCAGGTAGAGAGGCACTGCCCAGGCAAGGATGACACATGACATAGCTCTGCTGCTAACAAACTGTGGGACCTGAGCCAAGTCAGTCAGTCTTTCTGGGCCAAGTTCAAGGCCTTGTTTAAACAAGACAGAATCAGACAAGATTATCAGGCAGACCTTCCTGGACTTGAACATTCTTATCCCCAGGCCAGCCTTTGATTGACCAGCAAAAGCCACCTCTCCCAGAACACTGACTCACTTCAAGCTATGTTTTCCTTTTCTCCAATATTAGGAATCTAAGTATCCTAACTGAGCATAAATCACAGAACACAGAAAGGATTCTGGAAGGATAAATTGTATTTTGTTCAGACTCTTCTTAAAACCAAGTTACCTATAAGCACGTCCTTATGTTCTGCCCTCTGTGACATCCAGGCAGAGTCCAACTAGGAGACTTCAGAGAGGAGGATTCAAAATGAAATATAGATATTTATAATTGGAGTATCATTCCCTCTGGGTATCAGTTCCTTTTCTCTTTTTTTTTTATAATGAAAATTCAGTCAACTGAATATTTAGTTCCCCAAGGAAGAATCCTCAGCTGTAGATGATGCTGAACACGTGGGGAGACTCTCTAGCAGAAAATGATGCCCGTTCACGGCTAATGATCACCTTGCAAGGGATCAGTACGCGACAAGGTCTTTGAGGTTGGCCCCCTTTCAGCTGCGAATTAGGTATTAGATACAGAATATAGCTAAAAGCATTTTGCACGAGTCTGCAAACCAAATGACGACTGGATCCAATTTTACACCTGTACCGGTATATCGAATAAGTTTAATTTCCCATTGAAGGTGCTTGCTTTTAATTCTGGGGCCAGCAGTGCAGAACAGTTGTGAAGATTAAATTTTCTATTCCAAGAAAGTAGTTGAGGATAGAACTTCTAAAGCACAAGCAACCAAAAAGCAGAAGGTTTTAGGTGAGCCCAGAGAAGGCAGGGATGTAAAAAGGTCTAGTGAGCAATAGACACGCAAGAAACCTTCCAGTGCAAGATTACTTTTGGCCAGCTCATTTCCAGCCAGACAATCGCCTTATTTATAACCAAAGCAGGACTAGCTTCGGTGCCCCAGTCGCAGCAGCAGGGATCCTGCTACATCTTCTGAGGAGCCTGGTTATGCGTGAACTGAAACTCTGCTTCCCAACTCGCTTAACTGCTACAACAAAAATGTACCTGAATAAAGTATAATTTATAAGACCAAGTCCAAGTGCTTTTAGAAATAATCTTAACTCACTGCACAAAGCCTTCCCCAATTTCTGCTTCTTCTTGACCACTCTATCCTGTTTCTTCTTCATCTGCTGCTTTGCACGTAAATTTATGACTTCGGCTGTCATAACAGATAGGATTTGTTCTAGTAAGGTTTTTTGTTGTTGTTCTTTTGATAAAACACTGGCCAAAATCATCTTGGGGAAAGGAAGGGTTTATTTGGCTTATTTGTCCCAGTAAGTCTATCATCGAGGAAAGCCAAGGCAGAGCTCAAGCAGAGAGACCCTGGGGGTAACCTGCTCACTGGCTTATTCAGCTACTTCTTTTCTTATTTTCTATTTTCTTTTATTTTACTTTCTCTTTTCTTTTCTTTTTTTTTTTTTTTCTTTTCTTTAAGACGGGGTCTCCTTGTATCCCCAAATGATCTGGACCTTGCTACATAGACCAGGCTTCTATCTCACAGAAAGCTATCTGCTTCTGCCTCCTGAGTGCTGAGATTAAAGGCATGTGCCACCATGCCTGGCTCTCAGCTACTTTTCTTACACAGCTCAGGCCCAGCTATCCAGGAATGGCACTACTCACAGTGGGCTGGGCCCTGATACCAATCAACAGTCAAGGAAATGCCCCCACAGACATGCCCCTGGGTCAGTCTGACAGAGGAAGTTCCTCAATTGATGTTCCCTCTTCCCAGTCACTCCCATGTGCATCAAGTTGACAAAAAAATGAACCAGTACAATTGACCCCTTGTCTTCTTGAACACATCACTATTAAACAATAATGCTTCCTTTCTTTTTAGCCTCAACATCTCCTGTTAATATCATAATATAACACATGGTCCAACTTTTAAAATCCCACATTCTTAAAACTCTAATACTTAAATGCTCAATGTCTCTTTAAAATAATCCAAAGTCTGTTAACTATGGGCTTCTTTAAAAAAAAAAAATCAAATGCTTCTTACTCCAAGAGAGAATAACCAGGGCATGATCAGATCAAAGCAAAGACAAAATTGAGCAGAGTAAATAGCTGGGCGTCTGAAGTCTGGGATTCTGAGCTCATGCTCTTCTGGGCTCTGAAGGGCTTGGTTAGCCCCCCCCCCCTCAGGTTCTGCTGTTCACACACATAGCTTGTCTCCAGGGCTCAGGCCAGCTCTACTCTACCCCTGCTGTTACACCAGCACAGTATTAGACTGGAAGATCTGGAACTTTGGGCAAGTGCCTTTAACTTGTGTCTCAGGTTTTGTTTTGTGTTTTTTTGTGTTTTTTTTTTTTTTTCATTTTAAATTGTAATTACAAAAATGGGGTTGGAAAGATTAAACAAAAAGTACTTACAAATCTTCAAAAAGAGACATTTCATAAGCAATATAGGTCCATGGAGTACATTAAGTCTTTGATTCCCTGGGAGTCAACCCAATGACTTAGATGTGTTCATAGCTTAGAACAAACACAGTGTACTGACTAGTTGCTGTTTATGTGGTGTGTGTGTGTGTGTGTGTGTGTGCGTGTGTGTGTGTGTGTAGGCCAGAGGTTGATATTAGGGATCTTCCTCCATTATTCCACCTTATTTTTTAAGACCAAGTCTCATATTGAACTTTGAAGCCACTGATTTAGCAAGAATATTAAGCTACTGAGCTCTAACGATTTTCCTCCTTCCCATCAAAGGGTTACAGACACATTCCATTCTGTCCAGCTTATTATGAGTGCTGAGAATCCAAACTCAGGTCCTCTTGCTTGTATGGCAAGAACTTTACTGACTGAGCTATTTCCACAGCCCCTTAATTTTTTCTCAACTTTTTGCCTGCCCAACATTTGATGACTTAGACCTTAGAGTACTTGCCATGCCAAACAAACTTAATTCCACTTACTGAGTGTTCACTGCATGGAAAATACTGTTCCAGATATGTTATATGACATTTATTACTCCATTTTATATAAACCTCTTATATTTCATGATAAATATTAGAATGAGGTTCAGAGAGTTTAAACAATTTACCCAAGCTGGTATTCAGTGAGCCAGAATTCTAACATAGGATATAATAACAGCATGCTGTTGTATCACACCCAGAATGAACAACATGTTGGCATTCCCTGCTTTCTTTTATCTTTCCACACAGACCATGCACCTGGTATAATCAGAGAAATTCCTAGACTGGTGAGCTTATGGGCCCAAATGTGAAAAACTGAGGCAGAGGGGAGAACCTTGGAGAGATGAGCTCGCTTTCATCTTCTGTCCGTGACACACTACCACCTGCCTCAGTCATGGGAATTTACCCTCATTCATCCAGAAACTGTTCCTGCTCATAGTCACTCAATTAGTCATGAGGCCAAAACCACACTGGATCTACTTAGCACCTACCCCAGGAGCAGCCCTGTGACATAGATCACAAGGTCATGACGTTGTTGAAAAATAATTTACATTGCATCGAAACATTTTCTGCTTCTTAGTGTGAGGACAAAAAAGGTCTGCTTTCTTACAGACCATATGCAGCAATCCTGGAATTATTGTCTCTTCTGTTAGTGAGAAGCCACCTGTCATTGGAATTACCTTTCTGATTTCCTAAAATATTATTGTTTAAGATATCTAAAATGACTCATGGAAATACAAACTGAAGCTGGAGAAACTTAGATGTTAAACATACATATATAATTCTTTTCATTTCAAAACATGAAATAATTGTTAGATAAAATAGTATTTTAACAATAGGAGCTGATGATCCTTGAGCAGAAACAGATTCTCCTGAATAAAGAGGTGTTCATAGCTGCATTTATCTTTACTTGGGTATGTTTTAGATAGTTGAGTATATTAAGGAGAAGATTATGTGAAGAAGTTAAAAGAATGTTCTAATAGGAATATTTGGGGGGGGTTGTCACTTAACACTGAACATATTTTAATTGGATTCCATTTGTAACATTAACATTTTTAAATATTTTATTTTTGTTTTAATTTCATGTGTATGAGTGTATAGCCTACATAAATGTAAGTGCACCTGTGTCATGCAATGCCCACAGAAGTCAGTTCCAGGTGTTGGATCCCCTGGAACTGGAGCTATGGACAGTTGTTAGCTTCCATGTGAGTACTAGGAACTGAACCTGGGTCCTCTGCAAGAGCAGCCAGTGCTCTTAACTGCTGAGTCATCTCTCCAGCCCCTACATAAACATTTTAGAAGAGGGTGCAAGTGACTTTTTCAGATGGTGACCAGCAGGAAGAGTGGAACAGGTGGCCAGGTGAGCAAGCAGGCCACCATAATTGTATCTAGTTCTGCCAGCGTCATGGTAGACATCAACATTCAGTCTCAGCAGTCTAAACTTTCTGAACAACCTCTGAACAGCCAGGACCAATCCCTCGTGTTGGCCACTAGTTTGTCCATAAACTAACAGTCCTTTTGTCCTTCCATAGTTATAGTAGCCAAGTAGTAAGACTAAGATTCCATGTATAATATAAAATAATAAAGAAATATCTTCTGTGGAAATCCCAGCAGATCACATAATCGCTATATTATAAACAAAAATACAATTGAAGTTGAGCTACCATAATTTCAAAATCCAACATCTGGCTAGGCATGGTGGTGTGCACCTTTAATCCCAGCCCTTGGGAGGCAGAGGCAGGCAGATTTCTGTGAGATCAAGGCCAGCCTGGTCCACATAATGACTTCCAGGTGGGCTGGGACTAGGGGGACCCTGTCAAAAACAGGCACAACAAAAACAGCAGCAGCAACAAAGTTCAAAATCTGATGCTCCAAAATCTAAAACCCTTTGAGAGTCATGAAGTAAGTGGAAAATTCCACGTGTGTCCTGAAGTGGTGGGTTACATCAAAGCACAACCACCTGTAGAATATTATGTAAATAAGATTGTCTTTAGACTATAAACCTAAGGTGTATATGAAGCATAAGTAAATTCCATATTTAGATCTGGGTCTCCTCCTTAGTGCATCTTATTATGTATGAACACAGATTCCAAAATCTTATAATAACTAAAATCCAAAACACTTCTACCCTCTTCCAATGATAGTGGCTTCTCACTTTCATATAAAGGATGCTCAACCCAGAATTTCTAGTGTGAGAAAATGACTCCTCATTTGAAATTTGGGCTGCATTTTGGGTAGGTAAAGTATAGTTTCTAGTGTGTGTGAGTTTCATGTCTTCTACTGGTGAGATACCCCTAGTCATCCATCTCCAGACACTGTTCCAGCATTCATCCTTACCATCTGTGTTTGTTGACTTTCCATCACTATGAAACTATATGTGAGGTAAGAGATTTATAACAAGGAACAGGTAAGCCGCTCATAGTTTCAGATACCTCAGTTCAAGTTTGTTTTGCCCCATTGCCTTTGGGCCTGGAGCAGAGCAGAACATTAGGGCAAGTGCAGTGGAGCAAAGCTGCTCACTCCATGGCAACCAGGAAGCAAAGAAAGAAGGACCACCGAAACATCACTCCCAAGTGGCTGCTCCCAGGAGCACTCATTCCCTTGCCAGTGGCACCATAGGCTAGGAATCAGACCTTCACTATGTGGGTATTTGAGACATATTCAAGATCTAACTATAGCACATCTGTAACCTGAGATTCTACAACAGTCGTGATCAGCAGTCACCTCCTCAGTGACAGGGACTGTGTCTAGATTCCTCATCATTCATAGTATATGAGTACATTACAGCATTTGGCATAGTAAGAGAATGTGAATGAATAACCTACCACCTTACTATGATCCCTACCTTCAGTCCTGCCTCCTTTAATTTTGTCCTCCCAGCAATCAAGGGTAACCCTAGACACACCACTCACCTTACTAAATCCTTACCACTTTTCTCTTTTTTATATAAATTGTAATCAATATATTTAGATCAAAGTACCTAAGTTAGAAATATCTTTATCATAAAAATTAAATGTATGAAATGCACTCAATAAAAACTAAAAAAAAATTTTTCCAAAAATGTACTGTTCATATAGTATAATACTACCTATAGTCTAAAAGTATTGTTTGGCTTCATCCACTCTCTCAGATATAGCTCAGATTCTTCTTTAAGAAATGGATATAGCATGGGGCTGGAGAGATAGCCTAGCAGTTAAGAGCACCGAATGCTCTTTTGCAGAGGTCCCAGGTTTGATCCCCAGCACCCACATGGCAGCTGAGAACCATCTTTAACTCCAGTTCCAGGGGAATCCGACACCCCCTTCTGACCTCCGCTGCGGCATTGCACAACACAGGTGCACCATCCTATATGCAGACAGTACACTTATACGCATAAAAAAATTTTTTTAAAGAAATGGATATAGCAAAAGACCCCAAACAGCCAAAGTAACCCTGAGCAAAAAGAGCAATACAGGGGAGATCACTATATCAGACTTCAAACTATATTACAGGGCTATAGTCATAAAACAGCCTGGTGCTGGCATAAAAACTATTGCTTGGCTTCATCCACTCTCTCGGGTATAGCCCAGATTCTTCTTTAAGAAATGGATATAGCCCAGGTCTGAGGGCACAGTTCACTCACTGATAGAGTACCAAGGCCCTGGGATAAGTTCTCAGTTATTTTTATTGTCCTTTTTTATTGTTATTAAACTTTTTCCATAAGTCATACATCATTTCTCAATCAAATCTAGAGTCAGTTCCCTTTCCATGTCCCCCACCTCACCCAAGTCCCTGCACTCTGCCCTACATGTCCTGCATCTTTTTCTGAATCTTTGCCGAGTTTTTTTTTTTTCTTTTAGTTCTTTTGTTGTTCTCTCCACCACTTTTCAACTAGTGAGGGAAACTCAAGCCTTTTTCCAACCATAGAGCCAGCCAAGCATTACCTTTACAATCTGGTATAACGAAGCCTGTCCAGTTTCCCCACAAATATCAGATAGTTCCTGCTTTTGTGCTTCTCACTCCACAGTTCTTTCCCCAACTTAATTCTAATTCATTCAAGCTCAAGTAAATCATTATTGCCTTAGAGATCATTCCCTATGTCCCAGAATTGGGACCTTTGCCTCATTTCTAAAACCTCCTGTCAGTTCCTTCACACTTATATTAACATTTACCATGTGTTCTGTTTTAAATGAAAACTGTCCCCCATAGACTCTTGTGTTGGAAACTTGTCCCCAGATGGTGGTGCTGGTGCTGCTGTCCAGGACAGGTCATAACTTTTAAGAGTGGAGGCTTGTTGAAGGAAGTATGTCGCTAAGTGTGGCCTTGATGTTTCATAACCTGGCCCCACTTCCTGTTCTCTCTCTGCTCCAGCCTGCCTATGCAGTGTGAGAGGACGGCTTCATGTCCCTGCTGCCACGCCTTTCCCATAATGCACTGTATCCCCTGTGGAACTGGAAGCCAACATGAATCCTTTGTGCCTTAAGCAGCTTTTGTCAGGGTATTTTATCACAATGGTAAAGAAAACAGAACACCATGTAATAGCACGGTGATCTGCCTTTATATTTCTTGAAATCATGTGGATATGTTTTGGCATGTTACAGAAAATCAAACTCAAATTGTAATATTTGATGCATGTAACTTCAAGAAAGATATGATGATTTTCAGAATATTTTGTCCAAAGATCCATTAGATTTCATTTATCTGTATTTCTCTTGATCCTGTATTTTAGGCCAAATCAAGTTATTCCCTTCATTTGATAAAAATGATTGCTATTTATAACATATGTTTACTGTTTCTAAGATATTCTCTTCTCATACAAAGAAAGAACATCTCTTCTCTTACTGACAGAATCACTAACAGATTCTTCTGATAAGATCCGTGAAAGACTGGTGCCCATTACCAAACCAGTCACTGATATAAAAGATGACAGTGTGATGGTGTCTGAGTTTCCATAGCTGGAAAGTGCAGGCTCCTGTAGGATGGAGAAACAAATGAAGATTGCTTTGGAGGCCACCAATAACATCTTCTAAACTCTCCTAAGAGACCCGGCTCCTGATAGGCATGTATTCTCTCCTGTAAACATCGTTAGTTTCCCAGCATGTAGCAGAGACTATGATACGTACATAGGAGTTATGTATGTACCTACATAGGAGTTATGCATGTACCTACATAGGAGTTATGCATGTGCTTGGCTGAAGGGAACCGAGCCTGCCTGGACCTGAAAAACATATCTGTATCCTTGTTCTTCATGCTTCAGCTCAAAGGTTCTACCCTGCACCTATTATTTTTCTCATCCCTCCACTTGATGAAACCTTCTGCTTAAAGTAGGTCCCTGTGTCCTTTAAAACAGGCTATCTTTTCTCAGTCAAAATTCACTATAAACTTCACCCTTTCGCCCCAATCCCAGAAAGATCTGCCTGTTTAAAGATGCTCGCTTCAAGGCTTCCCTTACAACTAGAAGATTCTGTGATAAATGCAAGAGCATATCACCAGGAATGATGGAAATATCAAAAGAGATTGGTTTGCCAGTCAGCCCGTTTTTTTATTAAATATTCCCGGAAGGCAGCTGCTATATATCTTTTGATTGTTCCTACAAAAGAAAATGTGTAGCAGAGTACAAAGAGACTAGACTTTGCTGAGATGTCTGGGTCAAATCCCAGTACCACCAGTTCTTAACTGTGGGCAATGTGGGGCAAGTAATGTAGTCTGAACTCAGGCTCTCCTGTGTAAAACGGAGATAATATTACCTACCACCTAGCATTATAACAAGAGGAAAATGAGAGGAGCCGTGGCTTTGCTGGGACTGCTCGGGAACAATCAGTGCGACTCCCCTCCTTTGACTGCATCAAGTACATTATTGATATGCCCAGAGCTGCTGGTTCCTTAATTGCAATTCCGTGCAATTCAGGCTGTAAAGAACTCAGTATTATAGGATAAGCTTTTCTGGTCTCACCGTGTCTAACTGCAGGAACTTGAGTCTTCTCAGCAGTCTTTGACATCTTCTCTAAATCCCTGCCTTGGTATAGCATGAATTTGTTTACTGGTGAAAAGAGTAATGAAAAGTTTACCAGCTGTGGTCATTCTAGAAACATAAAGATGATGACTATAAAATCAAGATCACTATGGATTCTGAAACAACCTCAGTATTCTCCAGGTTCCTTTAACTCTGGACCTGTGTGCAACTATGCATGTTGCTCTGCCATGTAGAAATCAGCCACATATCCTGTTTCCAAAAATAAACCTACTGCCATCCATGGCTCAGGGACAATTGTGAAGTAGGGAATGGAAAGATTCCAAGAGCCAGAGGGACTGGAAGACCATAAGGAAACAGAGTTTGCCAGACAGCTAGGCAGTTACCCACGTGAACTCACGGCAATGGTAACAGTGTGCACAAGACCCACCCGAGCTCAAGGCAGACAAGAATCCAGCATAGTGGTGGGGAAGTAAGAAACCCCAACTTTAGCTGAGGAACTAATGTCAACCAATAGCTGCTGGAAAAGGGAGAGTCGGTTTTCTTTAGCATCTTCAACAAAGGGTGCTGGCAAAACTGGATCACTACATGTAGAAGAATAAAACTAAACCCCTAACTCTCGCCCTGTAAAGAAATCAACTCCAATAGATCAAAGACCTCAACGTGAAACCCCAAACTCTGAAGATGATAGAAGAAAAGGTTGGCAGCGACCTACAAGACATAGGCATAGGAGAAGATTCCTAAATCAGACAGCTGCTGCACGGGAACCGAGGTCGACAATTGACAAGTGGGACCTCATTAAACTCAAAAGCTTCTGTACAGCAAAAAAACAGTCAGTGAAGAAAAAACCCATAGAGTGGGAGGAAACCTTCACCAATGATACATCTGACAGAGCATTGACTTCTAGAATATATAAGCTACTCAAAAAACAAAGAAGAAAACTAATGAATCACTCAAAAGATGGAGTACAAAGCTGAACAGAGAGAGACCTCACAAATGAGGAGATAAAGATGGCTGAGGAACATCTTTAAAAATGTTCAACATCACTAATAATTAAAGAAATGAAAATTAAAATAGCTTTAAGATGTCTTCTCACTGCAATAAGACTGGCTAGGATCAAGAAAACAAATAATACCAAATGCTGAAGAGGTTGTGGGGAAAGGGGAACACTCATCCACTGCTGGTGGGAATGTAAACTTGTACAACCACTATGGAAAGCAGTAAGGAGAACTCTGAAGAGACTCAGGATGAGCTTACCACCTGACCCAGCCATACCACTCTTGGGTATATACCCACAAAACTCATCCTACCACAGAGATACATGCACAACCTGTTCATTGCAGCTCTCTTCACAATAGTAAAGATCTAGAACCAACCCAAATGCCCCTCAAGCAACGAGTGGATAGAGAAAATGTGGTACATCTACACAATGGATTTCTATGCAGAGGTAAAGAAAGATGGCATCATGAACTTTGCAGGTAAATGGATGGAACTAGAAGATATTATGCTAAGTGAAGTAACACAGTCCCAGAAAAGCAAACGACAAATAGTATCCCTCATTTGTGGATGCTAGCAACAAGCACCGAGTTGTAAGGCAAACTGAGCAACATCAATGTGACATACCCCTTTCCCTGAAAGCAACTGTGCTCTGTTAATGTAAATCCCTTAACAGGCTCTAGAATTAACCCACCCCTTATTTTTAGACTTGGTAATCCTGGTATATGGGTATAGGATACATAGGCATATTTCAGAGTAATATAAATTTAAAAAGGAAGAATGCGAATCCTGAAATATGATATGGAAATGACAGTTTGTGTACAGATGATATAATTTTAACATAGGTGTGATATATATGCATATGTTGAATTGGTACAGATTGGAGGGAACAACAGCAGAGGAACAGGGACAGGGAACAGACTGAAACAGTAAAGTTCACCCAAGAACAATAATCTTCTGCTTTGAAAAAACTTTGAAAAGAATCAGAAAAAGATACAAGGCAGGGATGGCAGGGTGCATGAACTCAGGTGAGGTGGGGGGCATGGAAGACAAGATGAGTCTAGATTGGGCTGAGAAACAATGTATGAAACACACATAACTTCAATAAAAAATTTTTAAAAAAAAAAAGAGTGTAGATGCTTCCAGGTGTGGTATCACACACCTTTAATCCTAGTACTCAGGAGCCAGAGGCAGGTGGATTTCTGTGAGTTCAAGGCCAGCCTGGTCTACAGAGTGAGTTCCAGGTCAGCTGGGGCTATAGGAAGAAACTGTCTCAAAAAGTCCAAAAAAAAAAATAGTGTTGATGTTAAATAGGTTAATCAGGCTCTAGTGGATGAACCTCCACCAAAGAGCCTTCAGGGATACAGGGATACAAATTCTACTATACAGTCCTTAACATACATGACAGTACATGAATTCTGGCAGAGGGTGGGGGCTATATGAAGGGGCAGATGGGGAGATGCTCTAAATATAATCAAAATATACTATATGAAATTTGCAATTTTTCTAGTTAAAATGCAATTCTAAAAAAGAAAGGGAATGGAACAATAATCACAGCTGCTACCCCCCCCCATTTCTTTGTTTATTGTCATTGAAGACAGTATATACAAGAACTTTGTGCAAATTTGTTAAAAAAATAACAAACCTGCCAAAAATATATGTCAGGAAAGAGAAGTTGTTTATAAGTCTTATGTTCAGATTTATCTGTGGCATCCTTATTTATACAGAAAACCCTGCACAGTGGCATTATCTGGTTATCCCTTCAGACATCTGTGTCTCATTTTGGTTTTCTACTTTTTGGCTGCCACACCTTCCTTTGGGATCCAGAGCAAATTTCCTCTAACTGTCACACTCAGGGCATTTCGTCGTCAAGGCTCAGAAGTCATACCTTCTTCCCTACATATATCATTAAAAAATTTTATCAGGGGCTGGAGAGATGGCCTAGTGGTTAAGAGTGCTGACTGCTCTTGCAGAGGACCTGGGTTCAATCCCCAGCACCCACATGACCACCAAGAGACATCTTTAACTCCAGTTCCAGTGGAATCTGACACCCTCTTCTGACCTCTGTGGCATTGCACGACACGGGTGCACAAATCTACATGCAGACAGTACATTCATACACATAAAAAATAAAATTAAAATTAAAAAAATATTTTATCAAGCCAAGGTAGCTCCTCCCTAGTGGAATTCTGATATCAACTATTAATGATCATTAATAATATTCATTTCATATGCAAACAACAGTTATGTCTTATAAAAATATATAGAAAGTGATATCCAATGGAAAGGACTATAAATGTTCTAATGTCCCAGTGATTAATAAAGCCAATGTTTTTGACACATGAATGGAGGAAGGAAAATATTTAGAGTGTTCCTAGGCAGTGAGTTTCTTTCAGGGGTCAAAGAACAGGCGGCTCCTCGACACAGTACCATTCAGCCATATGCTCTTGAACTTCTTTGGGGATCCAGTGAAGCAAAATCTTCCCATTGCGTAATTTGTCTCTATGTAGAAGTATTTATTAAAGGAAGGTCCTCAGCTTTTTCCAGTTTTCAACTCTCCATGTTCCTGAGAAGAATGCTTTCTAGGTCTCCATCACAGCCATCACAGATTATGAAATCAGGAAAGCATGGGACATATCTGCAGAATTTTTTAAGTACAGTTTATTTCCTTGTATAAAGGGGATATATATGGATTATAGAAAGGCTAGAATCAACAGATAAGCAAAAGAAGAAAGTAATATTTATATTCTATCCTGGCGCCCAGAAACAACCACTGTTAATATTTCATAGCACATGCTTTTTATCTTTCCAGTGTTCATGTTCAGCCATGTACATACTTTTAACAAAAGTAAGATCTTCCTAAGCACTCAGGGTTGAGGAAATCATAATATTTGACGCATGGCAGATAATTTTTCATCTGTTTTAAGGCACTCATGTGGATCCCCTCCTTTCTAAACTCCATTTTCATTACCACCACTTCATACAACAATGCCACTGTATTAATATATTGTTCGTGCATGCTTTGAGCATGGACATGTTTGGGGTCCATGCAAATGGTATTGCATTGTAGTTTGGTTTTATGTGTATTATACATATGTACACATAAAGTCCAGAGGTTGACATCTAATGTCTTCCATCACTATCCATCTTATTTTTTAAAGTAGAAATTATTTATTTATTTATTTATTTATTTTTACATTTTTATTGAAGTTTTGTGCAATTCACACCACATTTCTCAGTCCAACTTTAGGCTCATTCCCCTTTCCATGCCCCCCACCCACCTGAGATCAGGCATTTTGCCATACATGTCTTCCATCTTTTTTTTTTTTTTCAGTCTTTTTGAAGTTTTTCTATGCAGAGGTTTTATTGTTTTGGGCTGAAGTTTACTATTTCACTCAGTTCGTTGACCCAGTCCTTTTGTTATTTTTCACTCCAATTTATATTGCTCCAAAATATGCATATATGCTTTTCCTATGTATACCAAAATTATGACCTCTGAAAGTAAACTGCATATTAATTCTAAAACATGTTTAGTAATTCACATTTTTCCCCTTTAATTTTATATTACTCTAAAGTANCCACCAGAGCTCATGTATTCTGCCAAACATGCTTTTCATCTCTTTCTCAGTCTTTCTCAATATGCTCCATGTGGAAGTTGACTGTTTTGAACAGATGCTCAGTTTGCCTAGGTATTTGGTGCTAGCAACCACAGACGAGGGATACCATTCCCCCTTTGTTTTTCTGGGACTGTGTTACTTCGCTTAGCATGATGTCTTCTAGTTCTATCCATTTACCTGCAAAGTTCATGATGTCATCTTTCTTTACCACTGCATTGAATTCCATTGTGTAGATGTACCAAATTTTCTCTATCCACCCATTGGTTGAGGGGCATTTGGGTTGGTTCTAGCTCTTCACTATTGTGAAGAAAGCTGCAGTAAACATAGATGTGCATGTATCTTTGCGGTAGGATGGGTCTTGTGGGTATATACCCAAGAGTGGTATGATTGGGTCAGGTGGTAGACTCATTTTGAGTCTTTAAGGGTTCTTCACACTGTTTTCTTCACAGTGGTTGTACGAGTTTACATTCCCACCAGCAGTGGATGAGTGTTTCCCTTTCCCAAAACCTCTCCAGCATTTGGTATCTTTTGTTTTCATGATCTTAGCCAGTCTTATCGCAGTGAGATGATATCTTAAAGTCGTTTTAATTTGCATTTCCCTAATTATTGTTGAACACTTTTTTAAAAATTTTATTTATTTATTTAAGGGATTCACAATATAAGAGCACAGTTGTTTCAGAACACATTAACATTGCTCAGTTTTCCATACAATTAGGTAATTGGTGCTAGCATCCACAGATGAGGGATACCATTCGTCATTTGTTTTTCTGGGACTGTGTTACTTTACTTAGCATGCATGATATCTTCTAGCTCCATCCATTTACCTGCGAAGTTCATGATGTCATCTTTCTTTTTTTTTATTTTTTTGGTCTTTTCTATGTAGGGTCTCCCTGTAGCCCCAGCTGGCCTGGAACTCCCTCTGTAGACCAGGCTGGCCTTGAACTCAAGGAGATCCACCTGCCTCTGCCTCCCAAGTTATCTTTCTTTACTTCTGCATAGAACTCCATTGTGTAGATGTACTACATTTTCTCTATCCACTCGTCAGTTGAGGGGCACTTGGGTTGGTTCCAGCTCCTTGCTATTGTGAAGAGAGCTGAAATAAACATGGCTGCACATGTATCTCTGCGGTGGGATGAATCTTGAGGGTACATGCCTAGGAGTGGTATGGCTGGGTCGGGTGGTAAGTTCATTCCAAGTCTTCCAAGGGTTCTCCACACTGCTTTCCATAGTGGCTGTATGAGTTTACATTCCCACCAGCAGTGGATGAGTGTTCCCCTTTCCCCACAACCTCTCTAGCACTTGGTATCATTTGTTTTCTTGATCCTAGCCAGTCTTATCTGAGTGAGATGATATCTTGAAGTGGTTTTAATTTGCATTTCCTTAATTATTAGAGATGTTGAACACCTTTTAAGATGTTTCTTAGCTATCTCTAATTCTTCATTTGTGAAGTCTCTGCTCAGCTCTTTGCTCCATCTTTTGAGTGATTCATTTGTTTTTTTCTTCTTTGTTTTTTGAGTAGTTTATATATTCTGGAAATCAATGCTCTGTCAGATGTATCAGTGGTGAAGGTTTCCTCCCACTCTGTGGGTTTTCTCTTCACTTCCTTGTTTCTTTTTTTATACTCTTTTTTTTTTTATTTTTCAGTTTTTGAGCTCCCGCGGTCTTTCTTTTTTTAATTATATTTATTTTTTTTAAGGATTCTACAATACAAGACACATGTTTGCAAGATAAGCATTGATGTCACCATTAATGTCATACAATCAGGGTTAAGTGGTGCATTTTGCAAGTGTATTATGTCCAAACTTTTGAACAACCAAGGTTTCCCCATAACCAGTTGAGAAGCTTGATATGCACAGACCATGTTGATAATCAGAGTCCAGAACTATCATCCTGTTAGGTCTCATGATTCACCCCTATCTCTCCACAGCCCTACAATCTACCACGCCCTTTCTTCCGCAGTTTGTTCCCGGGCTTTGGGAAAGGGGCACAAGTAGGTGAGAATCAAAACAAGTCTATTTTTCTTGGAGTGTGTCATCTTTGGACTCAGTCTTTTCAGTTGTTTCCTTCATGGATTGACAACTTTCCAGTCGATACCCTTTTCTAGTTATATTAACAAAGTCACAAGCTATGGATGATACAGAGCATTTAAGCAGTACCACAATTATTATGTCAAGATACAAGCTGTCGAGCATAGACACAGAATGCTTGAGGCATGGCATGCTAATCCGACAAGCTGTGTTTCTCTATAAAGGGTGACAAATCTTACTGTGGCTCAACACATCGCCCAACCACCAGAGGACACAGCTCTTTGGCCATTGCGGGCTGTGAGTCTATCCCCAATGAGAGACCTAATATCCCAAAATAGTCATTGGGATAGTATATAGAACCTTGTAGTCCACTGTTGCACCAGTTCATCTCCAGGTGCTGTTGATGTGTGTAGGCTGATATTGACGGAGCGAGTCTTGACTTGTCTCAGCGCGGGGCACCAATATTGTTGCCGTGTATACTTTAGTGGCCTTTTCGGTACCTCTCTAGCCTTTGGCAAAGGCCAGTTGTACACTAGCCATGACGTCTCATAACATCTTTCTCATGCTCACACCAGGTGGCTCTTCGACAAAGGGACTTTCACTGCCTCTTCCTCTCCTGCAATATCCCACTTATAGGCAAAAAAGGCCTTTATAATTGTGGTGGGGAGGGTTTGAATCCCCTAGCCAACATTCTCCTAGGCAGAATAATTCATTGCTGATGTCAGAGCTTTCTCCTGTAGTAATAATTTTGGCTAATTACACAACTTATAAACACTTTACTATTTGAATTTGGCTCTAGTTAGAGAATATCCTTTCACAGTTCCTATGCCTATCAGTCAATTAATACGTTATGCCTTTTTTATAGGAAATTACACTGTAACAGTTGGCTCTAGTTTACAGTTAGGAGTGGTTTCATTACCATCATATTTTCTTTTTCCAAAAAAAGGGGAAGAGGAAGCAAGCACAAAACCCAGATATATCTCTATTCTTAATTCGAATTCTTGTTTTTGTTGTTGCTTGTTGTGTTATTTTTTATTTTCTTTATTCTTTAAGAGGGATTTCTAATACGCTACCGTTGGTTTGCATACACATTGATGTTTACTCCCAGATTATGTCATACCAATTAAGTAATATGGTGCTTAATTTGCTAGTATCTTCGCCGTCCAAATTTGGCACACCCCAAGGTTCCTACTAGTGCAGTTGGAGAAGCTTGTATGCACAGTTCGTTGATCAATCAGCGTTGTCCCGACTATATTCCCTATAGTCTCATGATTTCATACGCCATCTCTCCACTAGCACCTTACAACACCCACGACGCCTCCTGCTTCCGCACTTGTTTCCCCGCGGAGCTTTGGGAAAGGGGCAGCAACCGGCGACGGTGAGAAGAAAACAGGTTCTAATTGTACTTGGATGTTTCATTTTGGACTCCGGTTCTGGTCAGTTTGTTCCCTTCCGAATTGACAGCTTTCACAGTGATACCCTTTTCAGTCATACAAACAAAGTTCAAGCCTATTGGATGTACAGGCATTTAAGCAGTACCACTTATTGTGTCAAGCTAAGCTGTGAGCATAGACACAGATGCTTGGATGGTATGCTAATCCGCAAACTGTGGTTTCTCTATAAAGGGTGACAAGTTCTTATTGTGGCTTATAACATCGCCTAACCACTAGAGGACATAAGCTTGTGGCATCCGCTGTGAGTTATTCCTCCAAGGAGAGAGCTAATAGCCAAATAGTTTTGGGATATATATAGACACTTGGCTGCCACTGTTGCACTGTATCTCCAGGCTGTTGAGGTGTAGCTGATATTTTCGGAGGAGTCTTGTTTGTCTCAGGGAGACCAATATTTTGTTGAGAATTTTTGCATCTATGTTCATTACTGAGATGGGTCTATAGTTTTCTTTTTTTGGTTGCATCTTTGCCTGGTTTGGGTATTAGATTGATGCTGGCTTTGTAGAAGGAATATGGGAGATTTCCCTGTGCTTGTATCCTTCTGAACAGTTTGAGTAATAATGGTTGTAAGTCCTCTTTAAATGTTTTATAGAATTCTGCCATGAAACCATCTGGGTCTGGGATATTTTTTAGTTGGGAGATTTACTATTACATTTTCGATTTCCTCATATATTATGGTTCTGTTTAAGCTGTCAATCTGTTCTTGGTTAAGCTTTGGTGAATCCTGGGATTTCAAATATTCATCCATTTCTCTTTAGTTTTTCAAATTTAGTAGAGTATAGATTTTTGAAATATTCTCATATGATTGTCTGGATCTTTTCTCTGTCTATTGTGATATTTCCCTTTTCATCATGAATATTATTGGAGTTGCTCTTTCTTTCTTTTGGTTAACTGAGCTAGGAGTCTATCTATCTTGTTTATCCTTTCCAAGAACCAGCTTTTGGATTCATTGATTCTTTGTATTGTTTTCTGTGTTTCTATTTTGTTGATTTCTGCTCTGATTTTTGTGTTTTCTTCTTGTCTGTTGGGTTTAGGGTTCATTTGTTGTTGTTTCTCAAGTGGTTTTAGCTGCAGGGTTAGTTTGATGATTTGTCCTCTTTCTGCTTTTTTAATGTAGGCACTGAGGGCTACAAACATCCCTCTTATGGCTGCTCTTAAAGTGTCCCATAGGTTTTGGTGTCTTGTATTATCTTTTTCATTTAATTCCAGGAATGTTTTTATTTCTTTCTTTATTCCTTCCTTGACTCGTTCATTATTCAGGAGTGTGTTATTTAGTCTCCATGTGTTCTTGTAGCTAGTTGGGCTGATTCTGGTGTCAATACTGAGTTTTATTGCACTGTGGTCTGATAGAATGCATGAAATAATTTCAATCCTTTTGTATTCGTTGAGATTTCTTTTGTGTCCCAGGATGTGGTCAATTTTGGAGAATGTTCCATGGAGTACTGAGTAGAAAGTATATTCTCTGGTGTTTGGGTGGAATATTCGGTATATATCTGTGAGGTCCATTGGTGCATTGTATTGTTCAGTTCAGATGTCTCTCTGTTTTTTTTCTTTGTCCAGTTGACCTATCCTAATGGGCTCAGTGGGGTATTGAAATCCCCCACTATTAGTGTGCTGGGATCAATCTGTGACCTGAGGTCCTGTAGAACTGTGTTTATAAAGTTCAGTGCACTGGAGTTTGGTGCATATATATTCATTAATTGTTCCTTTAATCAGGATGTAGTGGCCCTCTTTGTCTCTTCTGATTAGTTTCACTTTGAAGTCTATTTTGTCTGTTATTAGAATAGCAACTCCTGCTTGCTTTTTGGCACCATTCGCTTGGAATATTTTTTTTCCATCCTTTCACTTTAAGTTGATGCCTACTCTTGAGGGTGAGATGGGTTTCTTGTAGACAGCATATAGATAGGTTCTGTCTCCTAATCCATTCTCCCAGTCTATGTCTTTTGATTGGGGAGTTCAGCCCATTAATATTTAAGGTTATTATTGAGAGATGTGTGCTACTTCCTTTTCCCTTATTTTCTGTTTGCATTCTTGGTCTAGGTTTGTATTTCTGCAGTTATACTTTTATTCATTAATCTCTCTAGGTGCTTGGAGATAGTTATTCCTTTCCTCTGACCTTTGAATTGCTTCAAGTATTTTCATTAGGGTTGGTTTCCTGGACATGAATTCTTTCATCTTGTTTATATCATGAAAGATTTCTCTTTTTCCTTCAACTATAATTTACATTTTTGCTGGGTTGGCATCTAAAGTTGTTTAGCACTGGAAATACTTTTGTCCACCTACTTCTGGCTTTCATTGTTTGCACTGAAAAGTCAGCTGTAATTCTGATGAGTTTTCCTTTATATGTAACTTGTTTTTCTCTTGCATCCTTCAGTAATTTGTCTTTGTTTGGGGCATCTAGTGTTTTAACTATGATATGGTGTGGGGTATTCCTTTTCTGATCTTGTCTATTTGGTGTTCTGTGTGCTTCTTGTATTTGTATGGGTTTGTCATTTTTCAGTTTGGGAAAATTTTCTTCTATCATTCTGTTGATGATCTGATCAGTACTTTTGTCCTGGAGTTCTTCTCCTTCCTCTATCCCTATGATGTGGAGGTTTGATGTTTTCATAATGTCCCATATTTCCTGATTGTTCCACTCTTGTGATTTTTTAAATTTTTCATACTCTTTGTTTGAGCATTGCAGTTCTTCCACCTTGTCTTCCAGTGTTGATATTCTACTTTCTGCTTCATCTCCTATCTTTTCCTGCTGAATGTATGAGTGTGCAATTTCCTTTTTCACTTCATCCTGTGATTTCTTTAGTATTTCCAGTTTCCTTTGGAGTTTGTCATTCTCTCCTTCTAGATCCTTGACTTGCTGGTCAGTTTCCTGTTTCATTTCATCATGGGATCTTTTCAGTGTTTCCACTTCATTCCTGAGTTTATCATTCTCTCCCTTGATTTCTTTGAGTATGTCTATTATTGTTCTTTTAAGATCTGTGTCCTGGGTTATCTCCAGGGAGAACTTATTGTTGGAGTCTTCTATAGGACTGCTAGATTTTGTTAGGGATTTATTTTTTGCTTTTCTTTTTTATTTTTATTTTTATGTGTATGAGTGTACTGTCCGCATGCAGGATGGTGCACCCATGTCGCCGCAGAGGTCAGAAGAGGGCATCGGATTCCCCTGGGACTGGAGTTATAGATGGTTCTTAGCCACCATGTGGGTGCTGGGAATCGAACCTGGGTCCTCTGGAAGAGCAGTTGGTGCTCTTAACCGCTGAGCCATCTCTCCAGCCCCATTATTTGCTTTTCCCATGTTGTTGATTTTCCTTTGTGCTCTTGGCATGTGGATTTGATTTGTTGTTTACAATCTGATGTGAAACGTTCGGGTGAAGGCCTGTTCCTCTAGGATGGAAGGTTTGCTGTCTCTTCTGTTACTTTGTGCTCCGAGTCACCTTCTATTTTCCCACCAGGATAACCACAAGGGGGTGGGCAGCACTGGTTTCCCCGCCCCCCAATCCTGTCACTGCCAAGGTGACCGTAGGGCCTTACCTGATCCAGTCTAGAAGTTGGAGCAGCTCCAGAGACCCTGCACCTGAAGTGAAGGGGTTTGGATGGTCCTGGAATCCATGTTCTGGAAGTGACTGGGCTGGGATGGTCCCAGAACCCACCTACAGAGAAGCCCAGCCTGTCACTCAACCTGCCCTGGAAGCAACGGGGCTGGGATGGTCCTGGAACCCTGTACTGGAAGCTATAGGGCTCCAATGATCCTGGAACCCTGCACCAGAGGCAACAGGGCTGGGAAGGTCCTGGAACCCGCCTGCAAAGAAGCCCACCCTGTCACTCTCCCTTCTATCTTCTTCTTTAAGATAGAGTGTTTAACTGAACCTGGAACTCACCAGTTTGCTAAACTGATTAGCCAGAAATCCCCAAGATCTTCTTGTATCTGCAGCCCAGTGCTGAGAATACAGGCACATACCCCCCCCCTATTTTTAAGTAGATGCTGGAGATCCAAATTTAGGTCCTCACGCTTCCACAGTAAGCATCTTATGCCCAGAGCCATCTCTCCAGCCACCCCCTGACTCATAAAATCTATTTGTGTTGTTATGTTGCATCTAGACCATGGTTCCAGCTGCTGCCTGACATCTTACTTAACTGCTTACCCTAGACACACAGCCTTGGAAATCTCAAATAACTGGAAAGAATTTATCTGCTGTAGACCAAGATGACATTCCTGGCTCATGTAGCCTCTTTAGGGCTAATTTCATCACATGCTTCCAGACTGAAGTCCACATGGGTAAGCCATTGTCTACACCCGCTAGAGACCATGGCATTATCCTAGTTTCTCATTTTTGCTAGCTCAATAGATGTAAGATGGTATCTGGCTGGTTTAACTTGCATTTTCTGATAATCAGGTTGTTTGAACATCACCTAATATATTTCTTAGCTTGTTAGATTTGCCCATTCTAAGATTAGCCTGTTATAACCCTTCATTCGTAATGGAGGGAGGATAGTTTCGTGATTTGTTTGTTCACTTGTCTTACTTGTATATTTGAGATAAATACCTACTTTAAGATCTTCTAAATTGCCTATTTTGAAAATCTGTTGTGTTTGTGTTAACTCCCTTCAGGGTCTTTTGAAAAAAAACACAAATATTTTATCTTTTATGTAATTTGTATTTGTGACACATATCTTTCAAGTACCATTGCTTCATTTTGTGTGTTGGGATAGGCAGTAGTTAAACCTAGTTTATTTATTGTTTGAGTCCTTATTCTAAAAATGGAGTGTTTGTATTGATTGGACATGTTTAAACTATTCCTTTCAGAGTACTTTTGTTACAATTGTCTAATTTGATTGCTGTGGCAAGCAGGTGTTATGCTTCCCATTGTATCAACAGAGAAACTAGATCAACTCACAGAAAGATAATGGTCTATCCAAGTTAATACAGCTCAGCAGGATCAGTAGTCCATTCTCTCATCTCCCAAGTTCAGTAGCAGCTCCGTGATGCTTATCAAGGTTCAAGATTGTTTCCCCCGAATACAGACAATGTCAACATTTCTATGGGAAGAACATAGGGATAACCTACAGAAGTCTATGCTTGAAGACTCGGTATTCAGAATTGATGCACAGAGGTCTCTGGACTTCTATGTGATAGAGCCTTGTGGGCATCTTAGGTCATTAGGCCTAAGGATAATGGAACTGGGATTTCTTCCTCTTTCTTCTGCCTCAAGGGCATGAAGTGAGCAGTTAACTCCATCGTGTTCTCATCTGGCATCCCACTGGATGCCCAAAGGAATGGGACTACCCAATCTTGAGGCAGAACTTCCTGACTATCGTCCAAAGCACACCTTTTCTCTTTTTCTTTTTGAAGTGTGTGCGTGTGTGTGTGTGCATCGATATGTATATAAGTACACATTCTGTGCTTATACATTGTCTTCCTCTATCACTTTTCACTTTATTTCTGAGACAGGTCTCTAATTCCATCTGCACCTCACTAGACTGACCAACCATCAAGCCCCCAGGGTCCTTTTGTCTGTTCCCCTTCAGTATTGAGGTTACAGGTGTGCACTACTATACCTGTCTTTTATGTCAGTGCTGAGAATCCGAACTCAGCTCCCCATGCATGCACAACAAGCGCCTAACCCACTGATCCATCTCTCCAGCCTAAAACCTTTTACCAGTTTATTATCTCAGGTATTTTGTTATGGTAGCAGAACATTGACTAATACAGCACTTAATGAGATGATTGTCACATCGACTTATCATGTCAATGTGATTACAACTGGTTAGTGAATCTTTCACTATCCCATCATTCACGGCGCCTTTGTCTTGCTAGTGAGACCTGAGAGCTCAGCTTTGCCCTCCCTTAGAAACAACTACCTGACCCACAACTCATTATTCCCACCCCTGAGATGAAATTCATTGATTTTAAAGATCAGAGTCCAGTATTTTTCTCTGAAGTGAGCCCATGAGTCTTCTCAAAAAAGACAGAGGTAAGTATGGGAAGGGGGTCACCCATCTCTTAGAACTGTTGTGATAGCGAAGTTTGCATCTCAAGTTTATTCTAAATGTGATACATATTAGTAGTTTCTGGTTGTCAACTAAACCATCCTATGAACCTGTTCTTAGGTTTCAGAAATGGACTGAATCATTGGGCCAAGACCAGAAAGTTGGGTATGCAGAATGAGAAACAAGGAAAAGATTCTGATCATTCTCATATCAGAAAATGTCCTCCCAGAAAATGAGTATGCTGTTAATTTTGACCTTAGTACAAGCCATATAAAGATGGATGCGAGAGAAATATTGGACTCTGACTCCTAAAATCAATGAATGTCATCCAGGAATGGGACTAATGAGCTTGTGTCAGGTGGGTGGTTACGGGGGAAGGTGAAGTGAAGTTCTGCGTTCCTACTGGCAGAAGCGAGGGTGATTGAGTGATGGGGTTAGGGAAGATTCATTCTTCAGTATAATCTTAATTACATTACAAAATGCTGTTCATCAGCATTTTGTAGATGAGGAGAAAAAAAAAAGCCCAGTCAACTACTGGTTGGTTAGGGCTTTTAAATTTTGGTATGTCCTTCAGCACCACAGGCAATAGCAAGCACAGTCTGCCTTCTCTGACTGAGCACATCTTCCTTGTATAAAAATTCATTTCACATAATCCTATTGAATTAGACCATAGTCAGTACTTTAAGAAGAATGGATATTTCAAATGTTTGTCAGATGAGCTGAACAGATTATGTGAATAATAATTATCACTCCCACTTACATACTGTGGCTGGAGAGATGGCCTAGCCGTTAAGAGCGCTGACCGATCTTACAGAGGACCCGGGTTCGATCCTCAGCACCCACATGGCGGCCAAGAACCGTCTGAAACTCCAATTTCAGGAGAACTCCAGTTCCAGGGGAATCCGACACCCTCTTCTGACCTCCGTGGCATTGCACGACACGGGTGCACAAACTTGCATGCAGACAGTACATTTATACACACACAAAAATAAATAAATAAATAAATAAAAATTTAAAAATAAATAAATGCTGTTTCACTTACTCAGGAGGAAAAACCCCTAAGGGTGTACATGCTACTATTATCTCCATCTTGAATATGAGGAAATTAGCATTTAGAGAGATAGAATCAATTGCCCAAGGCCAGAAAGGCAGAAACTAGCAAAATCAGAATATAAATCCAGAGCCATATGACTCCAAAGTTAAGATTCAATATGCTCAAATTTTGTATAAGTTAACCATTGCTTCATAGCAAATTGTCACAAAGTATAGTCACTTAGGACATTATTTTCTCACATGGATTCTACCACCACTCCTCCAGGAGTGGCTTCACTGGTATTTCTGGCTCAGGGCCATTTTGGAGGTTTCAGTCGACATGTCAGTCAGGACTACAGTCATCTGAAGACTTATGACCTGAGACAAAAGATCCCCTTACTGCATCATTCATGTAAATGTTAGTAGAAGACCTTACCAGGTCATATGGGCCTCTCTTTAGGGATACATGAATTAATTGCAAATAAAACTATCCTTATAAGGGTTTTCATAAATATAAACTGAAACAACCTTTAAGATACTCTATATGACCCAGGTGTGGTAGGACACTGCCTTTAATCCCAGCACTTGGGAGGCAAAAAAAATAAAAACAGGCAAATCTCTGTGAGATTGAGGCTAGCTGATCTCCATAGCAAGTTTTGGGCCAACAGGGACTACAGAGAGACTGTGTCTCAAAAAGACACACACACACAGAAGACGTGCAAGGGAAAATAAGCTATGCATATTTGAATATCATCACGATTATAGGAATTTACTGTCACTTTGCATAGAGTATTTAGAGATATCCCTGACTCTGCAGACAAAGAGCCAAGAATCATATGTGTTGGCCTCTGTGTCACAGGACAGCCCAGGCTTTGTGAAAGACACTTTATCCAAGTCTCTTTAAGATAAAGATGAGAAAACCTGGTTTCTACTCATAACTCCCACAAAATGGTTCATGGGTTGTGATCTGGCTTGGAATCACCACTTCTTTTAACATTGGGTAGAACAATGAAGGTGCCCTAAACATATCCAAGAGCTCCTAGAATGCAAACCCTCAGACCCTCTGATATGGTGGCCTGTTGGGATTCAAACCCAGGATGGGAGCGAGAAGGGGTCTGAGGAAAAGAGGAAGCCAGAGCTTACTTAGCCTAGGGAAGCACAACACAAGTTTTTACCACATCCACATTCCTAGTGGGAAAATAATGCCTGTTGAAGTTCTGAAATCTGCAAATAGGAGTCTACTTTGTAGATGGATCATCTCTTGAAGCACACCCAGCACACCGAAGGTGTTCAGCAAATAGAAGTACGTGTGTCCTCTTATTATGAGTGGCATTGTTCCGGTTTCATGTCACTGGTTTGGTGGTTAAGATATACAGTTATGGGGCTGGAAGAGATGGCTCCACATAACAGTACTGGCTGCTCTTCCACAGGACCCTGGTTTGATTCCCAGCACACACACGGCAGCTAACAACCATTCATAACTCTAGTTCCAGGGGATCCAACACCTGCTTCTGGCCTCTATACACTTTGAAAAACATGGGTGTACTTACATACATCCAGGCCAAGCACTCATATGCATAAAATAATTATAAATTAAAAATGTTCTTAATGATATACAATTATTTATTTGCTATCTTTATTAAATTGTGTGATAAGTTCCATAACATAGGAACCTCATATATCTGTCTTATTTACTACTGTATTACCACTATCTACAAAGAAGACACCCAGCAATTGTTCCAGAAATTAATGAGCCTAATGTAGAAATTCTTTTGTTTAAATCTTCCATTATCAGCATTATAATCATCAAGACATCAGAGTATACTGGCATGATATTTCAATAGTTTGCTTAGTCTATGATCACAAGGTATAATCTCCTCTTCTGCCTTAGGTATCTGGTGCACAATAGGATCTTCTTCTTTTGCCATAGTAACAGACTAGTTCAACTACACTGATAGAATATAGTTAAACTTGGAGAGGGGAAAAAATGTATCTCTATAAAACTGTCCCCAGTCCTGCCACCAGGTTCACCCAAAATGTCCTGGAGTCATGCTCATAGCTGTTCTTTATTCCTATGTCCAACCTTTACCGAATAAGTGACCTACGGAAAGTTACCAAACCTCACTGGACCTATGGACTCATTTCTAAAATAAAGAAAACATTAGCAACCAAAAACTAAGAGGGTTTATCAAGTATTTCTTATATAACTCTCCCAGGTGTCTTCACTTTTCCATGGTAGATGCCAATGTTTGTGGAAAGAATGATGTATGTAAGCACGTAAATGTTGTACTTGATGCCAAGTTCATCACTCTTTCCATTATTTGAGTCAACATATGAAGAAGAGAAACTTCCAATTAGTAGGAAACTCTGAGAATGGAGGACGCAGGTTCCAGGACTCAGTATGACCTTAGGAAAGTCCTAAGATATGATTCAGAGTTTCAGAGTTCCAGAATCTTACCAACAAAATATGCAAAAATCGTGGTTGCACACAATGTAAATATGCACTTAAAATGGCTGAAATGATAAATTTTATGGTGTGTCTGTGTGTATGTGTGTGTGTCTGTGTGTGTCTGTGTTTGTGTGTTTTGCTATGATGAAAAGAGAAAAGAGCAAAGTCCTGGCAGGTTACCTTTCTGACAGAGGATGCTAACACTTGAAATGAACAATACTGGCTGGAGAATCCCAGACTCTGTCCAAACACAGCCAGATGTCAGGTACATCATCTCTTGTAACCCTCTTGGTAGTCCTGTTACTATCATTACCCCCATTTAATATGTGAGAAAATAGGTACCTAATAGAATTAGTGCTCCTGGATCTGGATTTATGCCAGTATGTGACATCGTTCATATGTTAGGCTTTTTTGTCTTTTTTTTTTTTGAGACAGGGTCTCCCTGTAGACCCAGTTGGCCTGGACCTCACGCTGTAGACCAGGCTTGCCTTGAACTCACAGAGATCTGCCTGCCTCTGCTTCCTGAGTGCTAGGATTAAAGGCGTGCAACATCATGTCCAGCTAGGCTTTTTTTTTTTTTTTTAACACCAAATCAGAAATACAAGCAGTTCAAATACTAGTTGAAGCCATCTATGGATGAGGAGGTATTATTGAGATCCATTCAAGTTTGAAAAAAGCCTTGTCTATCTCTGTTCTTTAACACTCACAATATATCAGAACAAAGAGAGGAGAAGGAAGGACTAAAAGAAGAGGACAGACATAGAGAAGAAAAATGCAGAGATACAGCTACCTATATTCCACTTATTTCTTTAGTTTACATTTAATCATTATATTTACCTGGTTTTAATAATAATAAATATTTTATTGTTTTTTTTAACATTTTTTTATTGATGCTTTGTGCATTTCATACATCATTTTCCAATTCAGTTCAGGCATATTTCCCTTTCCCTTCCCCCCCACCCCCACCCCAACCAAGATCATGCATTCTGCCATAACTGTCCTGCATATTTCTCTCAGTTTTTTTTTTCATTTTTTTAGCTATAAGTGATAATCCATGAGTACAAGCGTCCTTCATGTAAAACCAATTTGCAGGCTGTTGTGCCGAAACCCCCACAGCCCCACCTTCCAGCGTGTGGTGAGGGGTTGTATGTTCAATCAGGTTAATCAAATGAGGGTCCAGACTACATTGCTGTAGTTTCACCATTCACCCCAATCGCAGCCCTTACATTCTACCACGCCCCCTCTTCCGCAGATTATTCCCTGGGCTTAGAAAAGGGGCACAGGTGGATGAGAAGCAGAACAGTCCACTCTCTCTGGAGCTGTTGTCTTGGANTCCTTTCTTTCTCCTCTTTCTTTCTTTCTTGTCTTTCTTTCTTTCTTTCTTTTCTTTCGTTCTTTCCTCTTTCTTTCTTGCTGTCTTTCTTGCCTGTCTTTCTGTCTTTCTTCCATCTTTCTTTCTCTTGCTCCCTTTCTCTCTTCCTTCCTTTCCTTCATCTCCGTCTTCCCTTCCTCCTTTCTTTCTTTCTTTCGTTTTTTCTTTAACTTTCTTTACTTTCTTTCTTTTATCCCTTCTTTCTTTCTTTCTTTTCCTTTCTTTACTTTCTTTCTTTCTTCTTCTCTTTCTTCTTTCTTAATTCTTTCTTTCTTTTTTTTTTTTTTTTTTTTTTTTTTTTTTTTTTTTTTTTTTTTTTTTTTAAGTTTATTTTTCTCTCCTATCTCTCTCCCCTTCCTTCCTTTCCTTCCTTTCCTTCCTTCCTTCCTTCCCTCCTTCCTTCCTCTCCTTCTCCTTTTATCTCCCTTCATTTTTCTTTCTTCTACTTGGGCTGTCATGAATTAAAAATCTTCCTGCCACGACCTCCCCAGGTCCTCGAGATTGCTATGACAAGACCTTAAGTTATATTTCTCAGGTATTTTCTCACAGCAATGGAAACTTAGTATCATACCCAGTTTTCCCCTCTGTCAACAGAGGATGCTGGTAATAATAACTTCATTGGGTTAGGAGAGACTCTAGGCTAAGTGTTTACATGAATTATTCCGTTCACTCCTTAGAACATTTCCACCATAAGTGCTCCATAAACAGCAGCACTGTCTGTAATTACATTCTGCCTCTTAGTTTTACAAACTGCAAATATGGATCATTCACTTGCTTTTTAGCATTTCTGGCTCTTTATATGCTAAAAAATAAAATAAAAAGATATCTCACAAGTGTACCAATACTGTCAAGTTGTTGGTAGAATTGGATAAGTTACATATGTCCATTTATTAGACCAGTGGTTAGCTTTCTTCTTTGGCTGTTATCACTGAATTAGTTTAAGATCCAGACAAGATCAGTGGGAAGTAATCTTTCCTCAGGTATGGTACTAATAACCACACCATCCAAAACTGATGGTTGATATGATAAGAGACTTGGACTTGTTCTTTACAGTTGTAGCATCATAGAAAGCTTGTTTATGGATATGCCGAGAAGAGACCCCTGAGGTTCCATTCTAATACTTTTTGTGAGAGGGTAGGAAGGAGAAGGAAGAAACTTGAAAGCTAATTGCCCAGGGCAAATATTTCCAATCTTCTAGGGCCTTGATTAAGAGTTTCGATATCATTAACAATAAAATATTTTGATTATATTTGTTATAAGTGCATAGTTTAAGTGACTTTAGATAGTGATATTGGGTCTGAAACAAAGAGAATATCCTTTTACACAGTTTCCCTATGTCTATTTCAGATCATATTAGAACAAGGCCAGGTAATTTTACGCAGTTTATAGAAGAGATTACCTCTAATAGCTGTCTCCAAATTTACATTGGAGAGCTGACCTCATCATCGTCATATTAACTCCTTGTTCTGGAAGGGAAGGTTAAGAAAGTCTCTCAGTATTCAGAAACCTTTGTGTGGCCACCTATGAAGGTAAGTTTCTTAGGACTCAATATATAAATAGTTTGTACATTAGGGCCCACAGAGGGGTTCGATGTTTATGGCAATCTGGAGACTTTATCTTCCTTTTGATGTTCAGACGGTCAACCTTTCAGTTGTTGACTTTCCGGTACATCCTACAAATGGCAAAGCTGTATCTTTCCTTTCTCAGCCATTTTTTTAGTTGTACATTTTTATTACTGTAGGGAATGCAACAAATCTTTTCCCGTATGTAGTTTTAAGATTTGAATTGCAAGGTTTTTGACGAGAAGGTTCATGTCTATCTGTACCCCCCTTTTTTATTTTCAACCCATGAGTCTGGAGAAGACATTGTATGTCCCATACATAACTAAGGGTGAATCTTGGCTCAGATTTCATCAAATTACACCATTGTTGTTTTGGGTGACTTATATATGATTAACTTGGGGAGCAAACTTATTTTTATGTCTAAATTTATTCTTAAAGAGAATGCATACAAGGTGATACTGTACAACAGAAAAAGTATAGAGAAACATTTATGTATGTGCATCAATCCCAGAGTTATAATGGTCTACAAATTTTATGTAAAGGCAAAAATAATCAAAAATACAGGAGCTCTGACATCTAGGTAATGGGATTATTCTACCAGGTTTTGTCCAGGGATCTTAAGGCCCCACAAAAAAGGAAACGCGCTCCTTCTCTCTAAACTGGTGATACCTGCAAAGAAGAAGGGCAGAAAGGACCTGCTGCGAAGAACCACCGACGTTAAGCATGGGTAAAAGGATGATATTGAGACCACACATGAGCAAGTGTAGTCAGACCGCTCTCTGGATACACCAGAGGAGTGTTACCAAAGGCACTAAAGACAATAAAGCAAATGATTACGGTTCCTTGAGTCAATCAAGACTCCACCGTCAACACCAGCTACACCTCAACCTGCCTGGAAAATACTGTGAAGCAGAGCAGCATATGCACTAAGATTCACAAATCTAATTGGCTATATGGCTCTCTCCTTAGGAGGAATAACCCTGGCTGATGCCACAACTCAAATCCTCCTACAGGTTAGGAGATCTCATATAGCCACAGTAATCCGCCCGTCCATACGTTAAACAGGAAAAAAATGTAATCATGCATCAACATATCATCCAAAACCATATGTGTGTTATACAATGTAAACCCTACCATAACTATTAATGCTGTTTAAATACCTATATATCTAATTGCTTGTGCCTCACTAGTAGGTTGAAAGGTTCTCCTTGGACACAACTGTCCAGCCACAGAAGGAAACACCAGAATGACCAAAGCAGATACAGCTCCAGAGAGAATCGTGGCTGTTTTGCTTCTCCCAAAACTCTTCATTCCCTGTGCCCCTTTTCAAGCCCAGGGAACAATCTGCCAAGAGGGGGGCCGTGGCGTAGCAATGTAAAGAGGCTTGCCGATTGGGTGAATGGTAAAAACACGAGCAATGTAGTCTTGGACCCACCTTGATATCTTGATTAACCCTATTTGACTAACACCCCTCCACCAACACAACCCTGGAAAGGAATGGGGCTTGGGGGTTTCGGCACAACAGCCGCAAATTGGGTTTTAGCTGAAGGACGCTTGTACTCATGGAGTTTACTTACTCGCTCACAAACAAACTGGCAAAACAATCACTGAGAGACTAAATTCTCGTGTACAGTTTATGAAGCGACTCAGTATGGCATTGTTGGTTGGGGGTGGTGGGCTGTAGCCACTTAAAATTTGGGACGTGGGGGGGAGAAAAAGTGAAGAAAGGGAAATTATGCTCTGATACTAGATTGGATAAATGATGGTATGAAGACTGCACCATATCTAAGAGCAAATCTAATCAAAAAAGATAGTAAATTAAAAACACATATAAAATATTTGATTATTATTTAAGGAAGGAATGAGAGAGGGAGAGAGGGAGAGAAAGGAAGGAATGAAGGAATGAAGGAATGAAGGAAAGAAGGAAGGAAGGAAAGAAAGAAAGAAAGAAAGAAAGAAAGAAAGAAAGAAAGAAAGAAAGAAAGAAAGAGAAAAAGAAAGAAAGAAAAAGAAAAGGGGTAGAGAGAGAAGAGAAGGAAGGGAGGAAGGGAAGGTGAATAAGGGAAATTTTAAAGTAAGAAAGATTTATTTTGGTTCACAGGTTTCAAGGTTTTAATTTATAATCAACTGATAATACTGCTTTTATGCCTGTGACAAGTCAGAAACATCATGATAGAAAGGCATGGCAGAGGTTAAATGTTCACCCCTTAGCAGTTGGGGAAGAGGAGAGGAGGCAGGAAGGGAGAAAGAGAAGAAATCTAAGACTTAGGTGACCTTTCAAATGCAGACCCTCCTTGAGACTCTCTTCTAAGCTTTGTGGGCATTACACAGCATGAATGCACTTACATACATGCAAGCAATACACTCCTACAAATAAGATAGCCAAAAATAATAAAGAAAATGTTTTAAAGGGAGCCCCTTTAGTGGTCTGTTTCCTCTAACCAGTTTACACCTCCTAATATCATACTGAGCTATGAATTTATCACTGGATTAGTCTCAATAATCCAGTCACCTTTCAACAATGCCACCAGCTGAGGACCCCCTGAACCTCTGAGAGACATTCATATCTAAACCACAACAGTTGGCACAGAGAAGTCAAACAACTGACTGAAAGTTCACAGCTCAAGTGTGCCAGGGCCAAAACACACATGCTGCTCCCTGTTGCACGAAAGTCTAGTCACCAGCCGAATAGAGAAGAAGATAAATTCCTGATTGTATTGCAGCATCCTCTTTCCTGGTCTCAGTGGGTCTAGCCTCTGATTTTCTAATTTTGTTTCTCATCTAATGAAGGGGGCGGGGGGCATTGCAACATACTGAAGCATGCCTTTCCATCTTAAGGACAAATTCTGATGCTATGATATACTATCCATTTTAGTCTTTACATCAAATTTCTTATGGGAGATAAGTATCGTCTGTGGTGCTTTGCATAAGCACAAGTTGAAATTGCTTTCAATAATCTGTCTTTATAGCAGTACAGAACACTTCCAGCCAGCCCAGGCAAGGTTTTCCCCATAATTGTATCTGTAATAATCCACTATTTTATATTTATTTCATCAATTTCAACAGTTCACAAGAACACCTATAATCTTAGATCCAGTAATCAACTGTTTCAGAATTGCCCCGTCCTAAATTTAGACCGTGTGCTTGGTAATTTCACTAGAGAGTTTCAACGTTGAGTGCCACTCTCTCACGGATAAGGAAAGTACTACTATTGGGGTTGCATTTAATTCTTATTATTTAGTGAGTAGAACTGGATACCATGGAGCTTAATAACACAGGGTATAATTGCTTTAATGATATGAAGGCAGCATGGCTGCCGACTTCCCCAGTCTTCACCAGGATTTGCTCGCAAATGAGACTTTGCTGCTCAGTGGGGCTTTTGGCTTCAATATTTTAATAAAACAAATATTGTTATAGCCAGGAGTTTATGGAGACATCAGTTAAGGTGATGAAATTGTTGTCAGATAGGGCTATTCATGACTGCTAACTTTCCCTAAGGACTTACTATGTATCTGACACTATACCATGAGTTTATTTAATCTCACACCACCAACCCTGGAAGGTTGGTCCAATCTCTGTCCCATTTATGGTGGTCTAAAGAGATTAGTTCAGGGGCTGGAGAGGTAGCCTAGCAGTTAAGAGCACCGACTGCTCTTGCAGAGGACCTAGGTTCTATCCCCAGCACCCACATGGCAGCTAAGAATCGTCTGTAACTCCAATTCCAGGAGAACTCCAGTTCCAGGGAAATCCGAGACCCTCTTCTGACCTCCGCAGCATTGCACTACATGGGTGCACAAACCTACATGCAGACAGTACATTCATACACATACAAAAATAAGTAAAATTAAAAAAAAGAGATTAGTTCATAGAATGACACAGAGTTCTGACTTAGAATGCCTTCCTTGGTGTCACACCTTTTCCATTTTGTTTCATTGTCTGCCCAGCACAGGCTACTGCTATTTGGTTTGGGTGGGTGGTTGGGGTGGGTTGCAGAATACTAGATAGAGAACAGAGGTGGAAAAAGCATGTAACAAACATTAATGAAAGTCTTGTGAGGAATACAGATAATCTCAAGGGAGCTGTTTATCCTGAGTGTTTACCTGTCTATTTCCCAGGTGACTCAACTTGTCAGTCAGGGTCATCCTTTTTTCCACGTTCTTCATCCGTTCTTTAAACACGACCTCAACAGTTGAGAGCAAAACTCATTTTACCCAGAAGTATAAAGTGTTTTAAGATGCTTAGAACTGCTAAGATCACTTTCCTTCTGTAAAAGACTCACATTTGATTACCTAATGAGAAACTAGGTTTCTTTACTAAAGTGTTTAAACCCTGCAGACACTGTGATGCATGTTGAAAAAATAGATTTAAAGCAATCAACTCTATTTAAAGAGGATATAATATTCGTGTTATTTCTTAAGGGTCTCAGAATGGCATCTTACTGACCCTAAATTTGAGGTTTATATAGCTGAGACAATTCAGCAAATCTCCATATAAATGATGGTAGACTTGAAAGCTTGTTTAGATAATACTTTCTGATTATCAAGAAGTGGAATGAAATTCTAAAATGTAAGCTTACTCAAAATTTAACAGCCAAGTAGTGAACTTTCTGGGAATACTAATGTAAGAAAAATTATATGAAAATCAGCTCTGCTTGTAAAAATATTTAGAAATCAAAAATAGCTA
The DNA here is from genome assembly GCA_009823505.1 of Rhizomys pruinosus. Lineage (NCBI taxonomy): Eukaryota > Metazoa > Chordata > Mammalia > Rodentia > Spalacidae > Rhizomys > Rhizomys pruinosus. The sequence goes on from VZQC01013137.1 coordinate 1,696,885, forward strand.
TCTACTGAGAGATTATTTTTAATGTATCATCTTATATTAAAAACATTTTATATTTAATTGTTCTCTGAACCTCCCAAAAGAAAACAGAAAAGTTCAAAACAGAAACATTTGAGATATATATAATATATATATTATATATATAGCTGTGTTCATTGTTTCACTTAATAAATATTTCCTGAGTGCTGTATTAAGCATGTTTGTACAGCAGAGAGACAGCAGCAAGCAGGAAACGCCTACTATCATACGGCATTGTGACTGGGGAGACGTTTCAAACACAAAACCAAATCAAAGACAGGGAAGATGGTTCACAATGTAAAGTGCTTTCCACAAACAAGAGGACCTGGGTTCAAACCCTGAGGACCCAGGTAAAAAGACAGTCAGTCCAGTGAAAATATGTAACTCCAGCAATGGCTACACAGAAGTGGGGAGATCACCAGAGCTTGCACCCCATCATTCGCTTCCTCCATCTGTGAGTTTAGATGCAAGGAGAGACCCTATCCCCAAATATAACACAGAGAAGAAGTGGAATATACCTAAGGTCAGTCTCTAACACACACACACACACACACACACACACACACACACTCATCTATGTATGAAATTTCAGATCCTAGTAAATGTAATGACAAATACTAAGTTAAGGGGTAGGCTACACCTTCCTTGGGGACACTAGTCAGGAAAGGCCTGCATGGGGAAAGGTATGAGGCAGGGCTCATGATCTCTGTCAGGTACAAGACCTCGCCAAGGAAGGACAGATGAAATAGAATGTTTTTAAGGCAGAACCCTCTCCCGCCTCCTCCCTGCTGCTATCTCCCCACTTCTCTTTTCTTTGGAAAACAATTTGCTGTCCAAATCAGAAGATCTCAGTCAACCTTTCCTTAAACACTCTTCCCAAAGTGAGGCCAGATCATCTGACCTACGGGAAGGGACGCTACGTGGGAGAAGCTCTGCTGTGGGATCCCATCCCACCAGCACCTGCCCCATGACCTGTGAACTTTAGGCTCCTGTCTGAGTGATGCTACATGTGTTAATTTCTTTTCTCTTATTGTTATAAAATACTATGACCAAGGATACTCACAGAAGGAAGAATTTATTGAGCTTACAGATCTAGAGGGATAAGGACCCATCATGGCAGGCAAAACAAGGATCAGTCAGAGCAGAGAGCTGACCACTCACATCTTCAAGCAGAAAGCACTGAGAGTGAAACTGGAAATAGGCTGTGGCCATGAGCTCTCAAAGGTCACCCTCAGGGATGTGCTTTCTCCAGCAAGACTTTGCCTCCTGAGGATTCCATGACCTTCTCAAAACAGCACCACCGACTGACCAAGTATTCAAATACTTGAGCCTATGAAGAATAGTCTCATTCACGCCACTATAGTGCCCTATCCTTTGGCTTCCTCTCATCAGATATGCATGTCCCTGTGAAATGTGTTTTACCATTTCCCAAACCCACAGCCCACACCCAGATCATTTTTTTCTGAATAATAAAGCATCATTTCCCATTCAAAGACCTGGGAGTAATGCATGGATATGCTAACCTGGAAATAATTCTGATGTTCTCCAGAGGTTCCAGTCTCTTCTTTCAGCATTTAGGGGAGGAAGCACTCTCCCAAAATCCAGGCTGTAGCACGGGCACCAGACTTGTTTGTCTTATTTGATAGACGTGGTAGCCCAGGAGCATCCTCATTTTGCAGGTTAAAGGAAATCTGATGTCCACATTGCTTAGACCACTTCTTCAAAGCCACCCAGCCCGCAAGTGGTAGATGTGTGAACTGACACTACATATTTCAGGTTCCAAGAGCATCTCCATATTCTTTCTACTAATAGGTCCAGGAAACTCTCGACTTTTCTTGTCTCCTAGAAGGGCTTAGCACATCCAAAAGCTTTATGCTTAATTTTCATGGTCAGTGCCTGGCATGTGGAACATTAACACTACAAATTAGTGTCTCAAGCAAAGGAAGTTACAGTTTCCAGAGATTCAATTTCTACTAGGAGATGATGTTTCAGGCAGTAAACTGACTGTCTTAATACTAGGTGTCAAAACTCTACAGGCAATTTATAAAGAAGTTGAAATAAGGAATAAGACAAATATACTTTGGGCTTTACCAAATTTCTCTCAGTTTGGAAGAAAAATATTATTCTCTGGGAATAGGAAGAAAATAGACTCATTCCAGTCTGATGTTACACAGGCCCAGCTAAGCGATAGTGGGAAAGCCAGATGCTCTGATCAGTTTCTCCTACCTGTTATTAAAGTTTGCAAAATATTGTTCAGATTCTTCCTGACAGGGTTTCAATATTGTCTGTTTAAACTAAAATTAGACTGATAGTCTTCATTTCTGTTAAGCCTACCAAAGCTGTTGAGCACAGAGCACCACCCTTTCAGCAGCATGGCCTCCACACAGGAAAGACCGAGCATACTCTGAGAGCAGAGGACCAACCTCATCTGTGGCTTAAGTCAGACATCACTGGATCACTCTCCTTCCTCCCTTTCTTTTCCTTGTCTTCATTGCTGCCCCCAACACGCAATGTACACACAGGTACACACATGCATATATATGTTCATGCAATGGGTCTTTGCCATATAAAGTATGCACCTGTTACATAGGAAGGTGTTACCTTCATAAATCTAGAGCCCCTCAACCTGAGAATACAATAGGAACACGGGAACTCTTTTCCTGTGATGGTCAGGGTGTGCTATTCACCGTCAGGCAACATCTCTTACCACTTCCCAACTTTACTCACTACCCCTTCTACAGCCCAGACGAGCCTGTCCCATCTCCTCCAGCATCACCATGCTCTGTTTCTGCTGATCTTCTGATAGGAACACCTTTCAGCACCCACTCCTGATGAACTCCAGTTTACCCTCTACAGTTTAACTTGGGTGACATTCCTGAGATCCTCCACGATGATATAGATATCGCCTTGCCTGTGACTGTGGGGAGTGTGAGCTTATCTTATTTCATCACAGCCTCGGTTATAATTAAATTGTCCCCTCAGTGCAGATGCAAGCTCTGAAATGCGAACAAGGCTGGTCTTGTCTTTATATATAAGCATGCATTGTTGAAACAGATAGACCAAAAAAATCTAATTCACTCGATTTTTATTTCTTACATAGAGAACAGTGCAAGTGAATAGGTATCTAGTAACCCAAGCCAGCAAAGGTTCTAACATTGCTAAGAAGTGGCTGTCAAATTCTTCTTGGAAGTTTCCTCCATTCAATTCAGCCAAAAGCAAAGAATATGGAGACATGTCTTGTGGGAGGCATCTGTGAACCAGGTCTAGGAATGTGCATATCACTGCTGGCAAAAGCTGTCACAAGGCCATACCCAACTGCCAGGGATTCTGGGACATGTAGTCCCTGTCTAGGCAGCTACTCCTAGTAAAAGATGTGTGAAAAGAAGGAAACATTTTGGTATCTGCCATATTCTTTGGATCCCAGTGCTTAACAAAGTAGCCAATTGAAAACAGTTGCTAAATAAATAACTAATGAGCAAATAACTTAGCTAAAGAAAATATCTTGCTACATCTTATGCCAAACTGCCATGCGGATTACCTTCTCACACAGCCTTCAAATCAATAATGGCAAATTACCAGCTGTCAGACAGGCAGGTAAAAGCCCCCATGGGCTTTAGGCATTTTTCTTGTTCACTAGTTGAATGACAGGCCTGAGCACAGCACCCAGCATGAAGTTGGTGTTCACTGACATGGGCCGAGGAAACATACGATTGGGAGAAATGTGTCAGCATAACCAGCACTATGCTCACATCCTGCCTGTGGGTCATCCAGCTCCCTCCACCCACCACCCCCATCCCAGGGCAGCTCCTGGCACTCCGGGCCAGGCCTGAATGTAAGAGCTCCTTTCTTCCACTAACGAAGCCTGCTTCTGTGCTATGGTTCAATTGTGGAAAAGGAGAAATCAAAGATGCCACCATGTTCTCTGTGCCAGGAATTATCCTAGGTGTGTTTGCATTATTTCATTCATTCTCCTTAACAACTCAAAGAAGGAAAGAATCACTTTTGGTTCAACACACACACACACACACACACACACACACACACACACACCACCCCTCCTGTTACTGCATTACCTGCTTTCTAGCTTCAATCCTTGCTTTTATGTATGTCCACTTATGAGAAGTTAGAAGCTGAAGTTATCTTTTTTTTTAATTATGAATCAAGGGATGGAGAAATTGCTTAATAAGTGTATTATTTACTTTTCTGTTGCTATGATAAACACTCTGACCAAAAGTAACTTAAAGAATAAAGTTTATTTGGGCATGTGGTTCTAGAGGGATAGAAGTCAATCAAGGTTGGGAAGCTATAGCATAGCAGCCAGAGCAGAAGACAACGTGATCAAAATTTTCATCCACAGAAGAAGCAGAGAAAGACCAGAAAGTCTGGCAAGGCTCTAGACCCTCAGAGCCAGCCACGTCCAGGAAGGCTGACCTTCCTAAAGGTTCATGACCTTCCCAAATGCTGCCACCAACTAGGGATCAACATTCAAATACTGGAGCCTAAGGGAGACATTTCTCATTCAAACCACCATGGTAGAGAAAGTGCAAGAACCAGAGTTTGGATCTCTAGAACCCATGGAAATGCCATGTGGATGTGATAACCCACCTGTAATTACAGTGCTCAGAAGGCACAGATTCCCAGAGAATCCCACAAGCAAGCTGGCTAACTAAAATAGTCGGTATCCTATCAGCAGGCTCCAGGACTGACCAAAAGACTCTCTCTCAAAAAATAAGGTAGGTGGAGACTGGAGAAGATTGCCAGTGCCAACGTCAGACCTTCACCCGCATGCTCACACATATAGACATACATGCACACCATACACATGCCCACACACATAGACATACATGCACACCATNCTCCTGACTCTTCTCTCAGTTTCCCTCCACTCCGCTAATGCTAATGCTGTCAATAATTTTTGTTTAATTAACACATACTATAGACACCTGGGAAGAGAGGATCTCAGCTGAGGGATTGGTCCCTTCTGAACACTGGCCTATGGGCAGGTCTTTGAAGCATTTTCTTTTTTTTCTTGAGAGAGGGTCTTCCTGTAGCCTCAGCTGTCCTGGAACTCACTATGTAGACCAGGCTGGCCTTGAACTCACAGAGATCCACCTGCCTCCACCTCCTGAGTGTTGGGATTACAGGTGTGTGCAAGGCATTTTCTTAATTGCCAGGGATAGCACCACCCACAGTGGGCTGGGCCTTCCTATTGAATACGTAATGTAGCATGTTCCCGTGGTTTCTGTTACAGTTCCCACTTCTAGGTTCCTGACTTATCTTCTTTCCATGATCGACTGTGAGCCAGAAACCAAATAAAACCTTTCCTCCTTTCTTAGCCACTTAATTTACTGGATATTAATTATTTATCTTAACACTGCCACCTCCCCGTCCTAACTTTCTTAAGAGGCTGTATATGTCCTTATCTTTGTATCCTCAGTTTTCTACAAAGAGTAAGACATGTAGTAGAGCTTCTATGAATGCAGGATGGATGGGTGGATGGATGGGCAAAAAGATGGATAAATTCAGAGTGCCCTCCATAAGGGCCAGTTGCTTTGATGGGTTGATCCATGGATGTACAGAAAGATGGATATATGGAGAAGATGCTCATGAGATAAAAGAGAAGCTGGCAAAACAGTCAACTTCCACATGGATAATATTGAGAAAGACTGAGAAAGAGATGAAAAGCATGCTTGGCAGAATGCATGAGCTCTGGTGGGGTGGGGGGATAGGGTGGAGGACACGGGTCTAGATTTGATTTTAAAATGTATATAAATAGGTGGGACTTTCCCAGTCAGCTGGATCTCAGCTCCTGCCTGTTCCAGCACAAGGGCCGAGGGCCCACTCTCCACATTTGGGATCTCCTTCCAGCAACCACCATTCTTCTGCCCCGCTCCATGAATCTGACAGCGACTCTTAAGGACCTGAGCCTCTCACCACTGAAGATCTAGTCCAGCAAGAAGATGGACTCCTTCCCCCAAACCGATGGGTTGTGAAGCAGCCCAGAGTCAGGTGATGCCTGCCGGGAGGCCCCCAGGGTTGACGACCACATGTTCTAGCATCCCTGGGACAGTCCTCACCCAGAACTCAGCAACAACTGCTCCTGGTGAGTGAGGTGATAGTCTCCGATCAAGGCAGCCCGATGAAGACCCCAATTCCTGTCTGTGGAGAGCAACAGACAAGTCTGAAGGAAGGCCATGCAGTGACCTTCAGTGACCCAAGCCCAACTGAAGCCAGTCCAGTTACTTCCACAAGTGACCATACAGGGGTCAGAAGATGTCAGTGGTGATCAGACCGTCTACTGGAATCAGCACACGAGCTCCAATGGCCAGAATTTCTACAGAAGTCAGATGACAGCCTCCAGTGGACACCAGACCCTGCATGGGGGTCAGATGACAACAACCAATGGACACCAGACCCTGCATGGGGGTAGCATGATGACCCCCAGTGGACATCAGACCCTGTATGGGGATCAGATGACAACCTCCAGTGGACAACAGACCCTGCATGGGGGTCAGATGATGGCCCCCAGTGGACACCAGACCCTGCATGGGGGTCAGATGATGACCTCCAGTGGACGCCAGACCCTGCATGTGGATCAGATGACAGCCTCCAGTGGACACCAGACCCTGCATGGGGATCAGATGACAATAACCAATGGACACCAGACCCTGCATGGGGATCAGATGACAACCTCCAGTGGACAACAGACCCTGCATGGGGGTCAGATGATGGCCCCCAGTGGACACCAGACCCTGCATGGGGGTCAGATGACAACATCCAGTGGACACCAGACCCTGCATGGGGGTCAGATGACAACCTCCAGTGGACACCAGACCCTGCATGGGGATCAGATGACAACCTCCACTGGACACCAGACCCTGCATGGGTATCATATAACAGATCAGACTGGCTATGGTGATCATATGACAACTCCCAGTGGAGACCAGAATCTTTCTTCGCAGATGATGTCCCTTGCTAGTAATGAGACCCCCTATGGGGGAGAAGTCCTAAATCCTTCAAGTTCCAGTTCATCTCAAGGAGAAAGTCCAGAATGCATCTCTAATTCCCATTTGGGCCAAGGCAAAATCCCAAAAAAGAAGTCAAAACTGAAGACCCAAAACGCTGCGTTCTCTAAGGATCACTCCATTGTGAAGTCCCATGTCTGCTCCTATGAGAGCTGTGGGAACTCTAACCGAAGGCCTTTCTGCCTCAAAGTTCCCATGATGAAGCACACTGGGGAGAGGCCGTATGTTTGCAAGGAGCCCGGATGCACGTGGACATTTCCCCGCTCAGATGAACTCAAACAACACAAGACAAAGCACAGTGGAAATCGGCCCTACAAGTGTACCAAGTGCAACTGGAACTTTGCAAGATCGGCTTACCTAAAGCAGCATGAGAAGACGCACATGGAATGTTTATCCAGTGTTGGAACCCGGCAGTCCAAGAGGAAATCCATTTCCTACTAAACTTTTATCTTCCTTCCCTGAAGTTTGTCAAAATGTAGTAGATGTTCAATGTTTTTTTGTAAATTTTAAAAATAAAAATGATAAATAAGAATAAAATATATAAATAAATAAATAATAAATAAATAAATATAAAATTTAAAAAATAAAAATAAAAAAAGAGGAACTGGGTGTGGTGGCACACACCTTTAATCCCAGCACTCAGGAGGCAGAGGCAGGTGGATCTCTGTGAGTTCAAGGCCAGCCTGGTCTACATAGCGAGTTCTAGGATGGCTGGAGCTACAGGGACACCCTGTCTTAAAAAGACCAAAAGAGAGAGAGAGAGAGACAGAGAGAGTCTTTCTTGATTTTGTGATAAAAAAAAGAATCCCTCTAATGCTTTTTAGTTTAGAAAGTATGCTGTGATTACTTATCCATATTCTGTCATAATTTCCATTGCTGAAATATATTCAGTATGAAACTTTAGTATGCCCAAAGGCAAATAGCATGTTCCAAGCAGATACTCTACCCATCAGTGTAACAGAAATAACAAAGTCTCTAGATAGCCAGGATTTGTTGTCATGGTTATGTGAGTTATTATAAAAATTCTTAGTAGGAAATTGGTGTCCTTATTTCCTTATTACTCAACTTCTTTTTTTTTTCATCTTTTCGAAACAGGGTCTCCCTATAGCCCCAACTGTTCTGGAACTCACTCTGTAGACCAGGCTGGCCTTGAACTCACAAAGATCCACCTGCCTCTGCCTCAAGTGCTAGGATTAAAGGCATGCATCACCATGCCCGGCTTCAACTTCTTTATGAACGGGACAATAATGTCTCCTATAAAAAGGTTGGGAATGAAATGTGGCAGTAAATATAAAGCAGTTAGTATGCACCAGCATGTTGGACAGTACCTGACACACTAAGTGCACAATATATGTAGCTCTGTAATCTTCTTACTACATACACATGAGTTTCTGTGATCCAGAAAGTTGGACTGCGAGTCATATCTGAATCTAGAAACCTGGTTCTGGCAAAGTCTAAAGAGGTGGTTGGACCCCTTCTGGGGACATCACCGTAGGTCACTGCATCTCCAGACAGGTGGGCTCCCTTCTCTAAGCAGCATCCCAACCTCTGTCCTTGCACAGCTGTGTCCATCTTTTAGGCACCTCATAGTCCCTACTGTACTGGGCCTGTCCCTGTGTGTGACCACATCCCTGTTCCAGACCTACAGGCTCCTGGAACACGGGCTTGTTCCAGCCTCACCCTGTACTCCTGGATCCGGATGGCTCTTCACAAGCCCCTCCATGAAGTTTTGCTGAGTTGAGACAAACTTCCCCACACTGCTTAACATGCTGTTTTAGAGATTTAGTTGAACTTAGGAACACTGAGCTCTAGAAAGGTTCTGGCCCATTAACCCTATTCCCCTGGAAGCAGTTAATGAACTTAATGATCTCCTTGATGCCCCTAGCGTGGCAAGAGGCCCACTCTCTTGCAGAATGCTCCGGGAGCCTCTCCTTAAGCCAGCAGCCTCCAAAAGTACAGCATGTTCAACAACACTTGTAAGTAAGGCCAGGTTCTTTATCAACCTAAAGAGTGTCTTTCTTGAGGTTCTATAATCCTAACCTTGTGCCCAAAGGCAGAAGACCCTCCCTGAAGTTGTGAGATCTTATTTTTGTAATTGTACCCACCTAACACAGCACCTGACTCAAAAATAGGAAGAAAGGGAGAGAGGGAGGGAGGGGGGGAGGGAGGAAGGGAGGGAAGAAGGAAAGGAAGAGGAAGAGAGGAGGGGAAGAGGGGGAAGGAGAGATGGAAGAAGAAAGGAAGAGAAGGGGGTAGGTTTTTTTGGACTCAACACGTGCAGCATTTAATAAAGGAAGACTAGGTAGAACACGTTTACTATTTTCTAATAAAAATAATCTGTGAGTGGTTTTATGACCTATATAAGCATAGGACAAGTGTTAAGAATGAAACAATATCTTTTGGTCATTTCACTAAATATTTTCCCCAACCCTCTGCCCTTTCTTGAATTCTCAGTTGAAAAATAGCTGTAATAGGTGAGCAATGATAATGCCATTGACTAAAGATTGATGGAAACAGATGTAAACCCAAGATGGTTTTAGTGCCAGAAATGCTGTTTGCTCAACAACCAGTAACTTCAAAGAACCTGAGCATTTCCCACAGAGCTCAGCAGTTTTTTGAGTGGTGCACTGAAATTCACACCTCTGCCACAAGCGTTCTGTTCCTGGCGTCCAAAAGAAAAAGTCAAACCTTTTAACTGTTGTTTCCCAGAGGAGTTCAGCTGTCTCATTCTCCAAAGAGCTATCCTCTGGAGCCTCATGACATGCTATAAAATTTAAAGGGCTTTGCTTTAAATTTTATGCATTCTTTGTTTGTTTCTTCTTTTCTTTTTAATCCTGGAACTAAACATTTAGTCAGGAGATGTCTGTCCTGCAGTAATCTCAGATATTTCTGCTTCTGTAAGCATAGCTAGCCACATGTTTAGGCAAATAGAGTGTAACCAATATTATACGCATGGTTTTTGGGGGGTGATAGAATATTATCCTTTGTTCCTATGGCGACTAGTATTTAAAATTCTTGATTTCATTGTCTTAGTATTTGGAGTTAGGAAATAAGGATAACAGTAGCCCCTTGAAAAGTACCACACACCTTCTCTGCCCTTCCTTCACTCAAGTCATGTGACTTGAGTCTTTTGGTTTTTAAGCATGATGGATAAGAGGATTCACTGAGCCAGAGTTAGAATCTAGGTCTCTCCAGAGCCTGCCATCAACACTTCTCTGAACATTATTACATTCCAAATCCATCTTTGTTCCTCCATTTGTCTTCTGCTACCAAACCTTCATACACCCTCGAACAAACAGAATAACTTCTTTACTATGTGTGCCTTGAAAGTAAAGATTCTTTTGGTCTTTTCTGTTCAATAATATATCCCAAGTTCAAGATCAAAGCCTGGCAGGACATGGTGGTGCATACCTGTAATCCCAGCAGCACTTAAGAGGTTAAGATGAGGGGGAATCACAAAAACAAGGCCAGCCAGGACCACATAGTCCAGGTCCTCTCTGAGAAAAATAAAAATAAAAAAAGCCTGTTATGCAGGAAACCTCCATCGTCTACTTCAGTGTTCCCTGTTACTTGTTTAGCATGCTGCCATCCTATGTATGGATCACTGATGGAAAAGCTGGGGTCAAGAACCACTTGATGATTTACAAAAGTTGAAACAATGAGTAAATTGGCAAGAAAAACCAGATCTTCTTATCGCAGCCCAATTCTTTGCCTAACTCCCAACTCAATCTTGCTGCTTTTATTATGCTATAAAATGAATAACTGTTTATGAGTTCATTCCCGGGCACATTATTGCTTTTATATCACATCAAAGAACTTGAGACGGGTAAAAAGATATAGCCTTATTGATCTCAGGAATTCAGCTTTTCTTCCCCTCTTGGAATCCTGGCTTAAGGCTCATTTTAAGGACGTGAACCACTCCCTCACAGAAAACTATCACCAGGAAGTGAACCTGTGTGTGCAGACAGGGTGGCTCTGGTGTTCAGTTCAGGAAATTTAAAATCTGTAGTCTAAATCAAGAACCCTTTCCAGTTCCAATCCTCCATCACTTACAGAATCTTAGAAATGATAAAACAGCACAAGACCAGTGTGTGCCCTGCTGGGCAAGAGGACTTCACCTGTGTCCTGCAGAATGCCAACCTGCAAAGGACCAGGTGAGGGCTGCCTTCCTGGGGACTTTGGGCACCCCTGTGCCCCATAGAGGCCTTGTATCACCCAGGACCTTCTGGCCCCAGCATGCGATGTGGGCACAGTTAGCTGCACTCCACACAGCACAAGACCAGTGTGCCCCCCCGCTGGGCGAGCAGACTTTACCTGTGTCCTGCAGAACATCAACCTGCAAAAGACCAGCTTAGGCAAGTGGTGTTGCAGAGGATCTTGCTCTGCAGCCAACGTTGAGGCAAACCCAAAGAGACAAATAAACAAACAAATCCACATGCCAAAGATACACAAAAAAAAAACCAACATGGGAAAAGTTCAAGCTCATAAGAAATCCACACCGAACTCTACCAACCCTACAGAAGACTCCTACAACGAGATCTCACTGGAAGGAAACCAAGACACGGACTTAAGAAAAACAATTGTGGACATATTCAAAGAAATTAGAGAACTAAGAAAGAGAATGAAAAACTCAAGAAGTACCAAGAGGGTGATAATGACAATCATTGGAAAGAACTAAGGGGAGAGATTGAAAAACTCAAGAAGGACCTAGAAGAGATAATGACAAACATTGGAAAGACCTAAAGGGAGAAAATGACAAACTCCAGAAGGAAGTGGAAACATTGAAAAGATCCCAGGCTGAAAGGGAAAAAGAAAATGACCAACGAACCAAGGACCTCCAAGATGAGAATGACAGGATCCAAAAGGAAGTGGAAATACTAAAGAAATCACAGGATGAAATGAAAAGGGAAACTGAACATTTATCCAATCAACAGGAGGATGAGAAAAAGCCTCAGAAGCAGAATGCAAGAAGCAGAAAAAAGAATATCAGAGACCTGCAGGATAACATAGAATCCTCAAGTAAAGATTATGAAAAATTTTAAAAAATCCTAAGAGTGGAACAACCAAGAAATGTGGGACACTATGAAAAAAACAAACCTCCGCATCATAGGGATAGAGGAAGGAGAAGAATCCCAAGACAACACTATTGACCAGATCTTCAACAGGATAATAGAAGAAAATTTCCCCATACTGAAAAAAGATAAACCCATACAAATACAAGAAGCACATAGAACACCAAACAGACAAGACCAGAAAAGAAATTCCCCACGCCATGTAATTGTTAAAAAACTAGATGCTCAAAACAAAGACAAAATAATGAAAGCCACAAAAGAAAAACTAGTTACATATAAGGAGACACCCATCAGAATTACAGCTGACTTCTCAGCGCAAACTATGAAAGCTAGAAGAATGTGGACCAAAGTATTCTCAGTACTAAACGACTTCAGATGCCAACCCAGACTACTATACCCAGCAAAAATGTCAATCCTATTTGAAGGAGAAAGAAGAATCTTTCACGATATGAACAAATGAAAGAATACATGCCTAAGAAACCAACACTTCAGAAAATCCTCGAAGCAATCCAAAGAACAGAGGAAAGAAGCAACTATCCCTAAGCAATTAAAGAGAGAAAGGAACAAAATCATAACAGAGAAAATATAAACCTAGGCCAAGAATGCAAACCAAAAATAAGGTAAAAGGAAGCAATACACATCTCTCAATAATAACCTTAAGGGGTTGGAGAGATGGCCTAGTGGTTAAGAGCGCCAACTGCTCTTACAGAGGACCCGGGTTCAATCCCCAGCACCCACATGGCAGCTGAGAACCATTTGAAACTCCAATTCCAGGAGAACTCCAGTTCCAGGGGAATCTGACACCCTCTTCTGACCTCCACAGCATTGCATGACACGGGTGCACAAACTTGCATGCAGACAGTACAGTCATACACATACAGAAATAAAATTAATAAAAAAATTAAAAATAGTAATAATAATAATAACCTTAAATACTAATGGTCTAAACTCCACAATCAAAAGGCATAGACTGGGAGAATGGATTAGGAAACTGAACTCTTCTATATGCTGTCTATAAGAAACCCATCTCACCCTCAAGGACAGACACAACCTTAGAATGAAAGGATGGAAAAAAAGTATTCCAAGCAAATGGTACCAAGAAACAAGCTGGAGTGGCTATTCTAATATCAGACAAAATAGATCTCAAAGTAAAATTAATCAGAAGAGACAAAGAGGGCCATTACATCCTTGTCAAAGGAACAATGAACCATGAAGACTTCACAATCCTAAATGTCTATGCACCAAACTCTGGTGCACCTAACTTTATAAACACAACTCTGCAGGACCTCAAGACACAGATCAATCCTAATACACTAATAGTGGGAGACAACACCCTGCTGAACCCCTTGGATAGATCAACAGGACAAAAAATAAACAGAGAGACATCAGAATTGAACAATACAATACTCCAAATGGACCTCACAGACATCTACAGAATATTCCACCCAAATACCAGAGAATATACTTTCTACTCAGCACCTCTTGGAACATTCTCCAAAATCAACAACATACTGGGGCACAAAAGGAACCTCAGTAAATACAAAAAGATAGAAATTATTCCATGCATTCTATCAGACCACAATGCAATAAAGCTCAATATGAACCCCAGAATAAGTCCAGTTAGCTACAAGAACACATGGAGACTAAGCAAAACAATCCTGAACAATGAATGGGTCAGGGAAGAAATGAAGAATGAAATAAAAGTATTCATGGAACTGAATGAAAAAGACAATACAACACAACAAAACCTGTGGGATACTTTAAAGGCAGTCTTGAGAGGGAAATTTATAGCCCTAAGTGACCACATCAAAAAAAAAAAAAAAAAAAAAACCAGAAAGGGAACAAATAAACGACCTGACCCTGCAGCTAAAAACACTTGAGAGACAACAACAAATGAAGCCTAAACCCAACAGACAGGAAGAAATAACAAAAATCAGAGCAGAAATCAATGAAATGGAAACAAAGAAAACAATACATAAAATCAATGAATCCAAAAGCTGGTTCTTTGAAAAAATAAACAAAATAGACCTCTAGCCCAGTTAACCAAAAGAGAGAGAGAGAGAGAGAGAGAGAGAGAGAGAGAGAGAGAGAGAGAGAACAATTGCAAATCAATAGCATTAGTGATGAAAGGGGAAACATCACAAGAGACAAAGAAAAGATCCAGACAATCATACGGAAATACTTCAAAAATCTATACTCCACTAAATTTGAAAACCTAAGAGAAATGGATAAATATCTGGAATACTGGGAACCAAGAAAGCTTAACCAAGAAGAGATTGACAGTTTAAACAGACCCATAATATTTGAGGAAATTGAAGATGTAATTAAAAACCTCTCAACTAAAAAAAGCCTGGGTCTAGATGGTTTCATGGCAGAATTCTATAAAACATTTAAAGAGATCCTACAACCATTGTTACTCAATCTGTTTAGAAGGATACAGAGGGAATTCTCCCAAACTCCTTCTATGAAGCCAGTATCACTCTAATACCAAATCCAGGCAAACATGCAAGCAAAAAAGAAAGCTATAGACCCATCTCACTAATGAACATAGATGCAAAAATTCTCAACAAAATACTTGCAAATCACATACAGACCACATCAAAAAGATCATCCCTCGTGATCAAGTTGGATTCATACCAGAGATGCAGGGATGGTTCAACATACATAAATCAATAAATATCATAAAACACATAAATGGACTGAAAGACAAAAACCCCACGATCATCTCAATTAATGCAGAAAAAGCCTTTGACAAGATCCAGCATCCCTTCATGCTTAAAGTCCTAGAGAGAATAGGACTGAAAGGAGACAAATGACCTACTCAAAAGATGGTGTAAAGAGCTGAACAGAGTCTTCGCCAGTGAGGAATTAAAGATGGCTGAGAAACATCTTAAAAAGTGTTCAACATCATTAATAATTAAGGAAATGCAAATTAAAACCACTCTCAGATATCATCTCACTCCAGTACAGCTAGCTAAGATCAAGAAAACTAAAGACAACAGATACTGGAGGGGTTGTGGAGAAAGGGGAACACTCATCCACTGCTGGTGGGAATGTAAACTCCTATAACCACTATGGAAAGCAGTGTGGAGAACCCTTAAAAGACTCGGAATGAGCTTACCACCTGACCCAGTCATACCACTCCTGGGTATATACCCCAAAGACTCATCCTACCGCAAAGATACATGCTCATCCATGTTTATTGCAGCTCTCTTCACAATAGCAAAGAGCTGGAACCAACCCAAATGCCCCTCAACAGAGGAGTGGATGACAAAAATGTGGTACATCTACACAATGGAGTACTATTCAGTAGTAAAGAAAGATGGAATTATGAACTTTGCAGGTAAATGGATGGAGCTCGAAGCCATTATGCTGAGTGAAGTAGCACAGTCCCAGAAAGACAAATGGAGAATGTTTTCCCTCATTTGTGGATGCTAACACCAAATCTCCCAGACGAAAAGCAAGCTGGATGACATTATGGTTATATTTTTGTTTATCTGACAGCAACTATGTTGTTATAATGTGACTCTCTCAACAGGCTCTAGAATCCACCCACCCATTATTTTCAGACTCTGTAATTACTGTATATAGGTGGAGAGTATGTATCCATATTTTAGAGTAATATGAAATTAATGGAGGAAAATATGAATTCCTAAGCATAAAGAGGACTGAGAGAAAGATGCAGGACATTTATGGCAGAATGCATCATCTGGGATGGGATGGGGTGGGGTGGGGGGAAGGGAAATGGGAATATGCCTGAACTGAAATGAAAAATGATGTATGAAATACACAAAACATCAATAAGTAAATTAAAAAAAAGAAATGATAAAACATCAAAAGGCTAAGATGTTTTTAATTCCAACTCCACAGTGTCTTCTAGGGAAACCCAGATGGTACAGGAAGTAGTTGGGATCAATCAGTGTAACTGGGACTAGGCTTTGGGCCAAGGGGCCTGATTGATAAGGATGGAGCTTAGATGATATTTGAAGAAGAAAGTAGCATCCTTAGAAGCAAAGGGATGATTAAATGAAAGGCTCTGGGTTGTCTTTCTGCAAAAGAATGATTCCTGTGACTGTCAAGAGAATATGCTTATTTGAATATGCTTATTATGCATTTTATATCACCAGGAATAGGACATACTTTAAATCCTAATATAAATATCTTCATTCTTCTTAAACTGGAAATGTCAATCTTCATAGAAGAAATTAGTAGAAACACTTCTATTCTTAGAATAAGCACAGACAAAAAAAAAAAGAATAAGCACAGACTACTTTGTGGTCATCACATTCACTAGTCACCAGGAAGGGGTTTGTCTATGTTATAATAGAGCAAATGGCCCCTGTGCATTAAACCTGTGACCTTGACTTTATTATTTCCATGATATGTTGAGGGATATACTACAGGATGTCAGCAGGACAATCACAATGACCCTCACAAATCTGTGTATACCTTTAAAAGCACATTTTCATGCTTTTTTATCAGATCATCCTGAGCTGTTCATGACAGAGCTTCTTGTCATCTCCACTTTACAAATTATAAACCTGACTTAAGAGAAGTGCATGACACACCCAGTTCACACACCTGGGAAATGACAAAACCTATCTCCAAGGTCTTCCGGTTTCTCCTTCCCATGGAGTCAGTCTGCCTCCTGCCTACATGGGAGCCCCACCTGAGTGCCCTGAAGGCATCTCCTACACATAAGTCAGATTGCCATCTTCCCTCTCCCAAAAGCCCACTCCCCTCCTGTTTTTCTGGCTTATTCCATACCTGCCTTTTCCTAATCAGCCCCTGCAAATACCTCGGAGGACCTTTTGTTTATTGTCCTTCTCCTGCCATATTTCTTAAAGTATTGTGAAGTCTTCATGTTTGAAATTTCAGAACTCTTCCTCTTTACCTGCTGTCTCTGGGCCCTCGCTGACTCCGGCTGACATCTGTCCCTGGCCCAAGGTAATGTTCAGCGATTTGAGGCATTCACCAAATCATCCCTGAGTCTCATCTCTGCACTAGCCATGGTGCCTGGTACTCAGCAAAAACAAAACTGGGACCTTGTTTCCTTCAGTGAGAAGTAAACAAATAATCACTCCAACAGATACCTGTTATATAACAGCGCAGTTGTGACGATGCCACATGCTTGCCTTCACTGCAGTGGTAGTACGTAGTGGAATTTCTAAGCTGCGGTAAGTTTATGGTGCACCCTCGGCTCTAATGTATTCCTAAATGCCCAGTGCCTGGATCATAAAAGCCCACACCCTTCGACCTGGTGCACATGTCCCTTCATGTCCTAGCTCCAAGCACTGGATTAGGTTGCAAGCTGCTACAGTCCCATTTCTTCCCCACCCCACTCAATTAACTCATCCTCTGACTAAGCCATATCTGATATATATGTATACACTTTCTTTCCATTCCAAAAACAGGCCTACCCCTTTGTTCTTCCACACCTTGCCTTAAGCAAAACTTTTCCAGAAATGTTGTCATTTTTCTAGGTATTCAAGAATCCCATTACTTGGATAGATCAATTACTCTCTGTTTCCCAATGTTTGTCACAGCACTAACATAACAGCCCCCTGGTTGTAATGTGGTTACTTACTGTCTCTTCCTTCCTCACCCCTAATCCCCAGATTGTAAACTCCTTATTAGTAGAGATCATTTTAATTAACCAAGATTTGAATTTGTGTTTAGTTCATTACATAGCGCCAACTCTTAAATAAATAACAGAGAACGTAAAAATATCTGGATCTTCATTTCCTTTCGCCAAGAATCTCTAATTGCTCAAAGGTACTATTTTCACTTCAATTTAAGTTCAAGAAATTTTCCTTCTTGTTTTTGGGTCCCCCCAGTTTGGTATTGCAGTTCTTTTTTAATATTTTATTATCTTTATTTTATGTGAATGAATGTATTGCCTGCATGTGTGTTAAGTGCACCTGTGTTGCGCAATGCCCATAGACTCAGAAGAAGGCATTGAATCCCCTGGAACTTGAGTTAGGGATGGTTGTTAGCCACCATGGGGGTGCTGGGAATTGAACCCAGGTCCTCTGCAAGAGCAAACAGTGCTCTTAACCACTGAGCCACCTCTGCATCCCAGCATTGATGTTCTTTTAGAAATCATATGCATGCAGAACTGGAGAGATGGCTCAGTGGTTAAGAGTGCTGACTGCTCTTGCAGAGGAACTGGGTTCAATTCCCAGCACCCACATGGCGGCTAAGAACCATCTTTAAGCCAGGCATGGTGGTGCATGCCTCTAATCCTAGCACTCACTCAGGAGGCAGAGGCAAGCAGATCTCTATGAGTTCAAGGCCAGCCTGGTCTACAGAGTGAGTTTCAGGCCAGTTCCAGGCCAGCTGGAGCTAGAGGGAGACCCTAGCTCAAAAATAAATAAATAAATAAATAAATAAATAAATAAATAAATAAATAAATAAATAAAATGAATAAATAAATAAATAAGGACAAAAGAAAAAAGATACAGAAAAAATAATAAAAAGAAATCATATGCAAGTATTTGCAGAGGGTTTTAAACAAAATTTTTATATTCTAATATGTGCCTTTTCTGTGGAAAGATATGTCTCTCACACCTTGCTTTCTAAACATCTGAGACAGCTTGTACAAGGACAGGTTTATTATAAAGTGGCTATATCCAAAAATATAAAAATTGGTTTGGGGGAAGGCTTTGATGTAGACATTGGTCAAGTCTAGATGAGGTTTTCTGCAGAAATAGCTTATATCCTAATTATTTCCAATCGGGTCCACTAGCTAGCAGCAGGAAGTAAAAAAAAAACAACAACAACACATAAACACATTAGAAAAGTGGAAGGACTGTAAGAGCCAGAGGTCAAGAGGACCAGGGTGAAATCACGTCTTCAGAAAGGGACAGGACCGCTGCACACCTGAACTCGGCAGCTGTGTGCACTAGATCAAGCCAGTCCACATCTCAGCATGGAAAAGGGAGGGGTTTGTGAGGCCCCACCCCTAGCTGAGGAGCTACTAATGGCTGCTGAGAGGTCAGTTTCTTCTATGGGTGTAGTTCCTGGTGAGTGGACCATGATCCAGCGAATGGCCCCACCCCTATGTATATATGGACAGCACTAAGTAGGTGATACAACAAACAAAATGGACCTAAATTTGGGAGGGGGAAGAAGAGAATGGAGGGTAAATCTTGAGGGAGATGGGGGAAGCGGGAGGTAAATATCATCAAGTACATTGTATACATATATAAAATTCTCAAAAAATTAATAAAAACATTTTTTTAAAAAAGAAAAACACATGGCCAGGCGTGGTGGTGCATGCCTTTAATCCTAGCACTTGGGAGGCAGAGGCAGGTGGATCTTTGTGAGTTCAAGGCCAGCCTGGTCTACAGAGTGAGTTCCAGGAGAGCTGGGGCTATGGGGAAACCCTGTCTCGAAAAGACCAAAAAAAAAAGAAAGAGAAAAGAAAAACACATGAAGACCAGGTGTGGTGGCGCACGCCTTTAATCCTAGCACTCGGTAGGCAGAGGTAGGCGGATCTTTGTGAGTTCAAGGCCAGCCTGGTCTACAGAGTGAGTTCCAGGTCAGCTGGGGCTACAGGGAGACCCTGTCTCAAAAAGACCAAAATAAATAAATAAATAAATAAAAACACATGAGAGTTGAGAATAGTTCTTTGGGAAACATTTTATAATGCAACAATGGTAGAATAAAAATGTAGTGATTGCCAGGCGTGGTGGTGCACCCCTTCACTCCCAGCACTAGGGAGGCAGAGTGGCCAGATCTCTGCAAGTTCAAGATAAGCCTGGTCTACATAGTGAGTTCCAGGCCAGCTGGGGCTACAGGGAGACCCTGTCTCAAAAAGACCAAAAAAATGTAGTGATTGACTAAAAACAGACTAATGAGGAGGTACGATAGTATTAAGAATATACACTTAAAGCCCTATACATTCCTCAGATGGGCGATTGAAATGAAGTGTTCATACAGACTATCAAATTTGATATCTCATAACCTAGCAGCCATAGAAGTTACAAAAAAACAGAATGATGTAGGGCATGGTGGCACACACCTTTAATCCCAGTGTTCAGGAGGCAGAGGCAGGCAGTTCTCTGAGTTCAAGGCCAGTCTGTTCTACATACCAAGGTCCAGGCCAGTTGGGACTAAAAGGAGACCCTGTCTCAAAAAAGACAAAAAAAAAAAAAATTATAGAATCATAGCCAGATTATTTTTGTTGATCAAAATAATGGATAAATAGCTTTTCAAAATTAATAATCCATCAGAATTGCTGAAGAGAGCAAGTTGACATTCACCATTTACATTCCTGAAGGAATGGTGTGCATGCCAGGAGATACTGATTTACTCAGCTTTAGGCCCAGAATTCCCAGGCTGATCCCTCCATCTCCATGCAGCCTCAACCATTTGCCCAAAATGCTAAGCAAGTTGTATTACTTTCAATGTATGCCATAACTCTAAAAAGATTAATAAAGTCATCATTCAGGAGGAAACTCTTCATTTATCCATTTCTGTGTAACACAGTACCTCTAACGGTGGCTTTAACAACCATTTTTATTCTTTCTTGCCATTTTTAGGGTTGACATAGAATTCAGCGGAACAGGCCTTTAGCAAATCTACATGCCATTCCAAGGTGGCATCATGCCCGCAGCAGGGCCGACCCAAGGTAGCTGGTACTCATTCTTGTTGGCTTGGCAGGGGTGGATGGAAGACCCAGCTAAGCTGGGCTCTGCTCTCTTCATATAGTCTCTGGGCTTCTCCATGTGGTCTTTCCAGCAGGTTAGCTGGACTTGTAGTGAAAAGTGAGAACTACAGTTCCCGTCCAGCCTGGGGCTATAGCACCAGTGCACTATTCACTGGTCAAACTGTCGGAAGCCAGCCTGCATTAAGAAGAAATAGCTGGACGTAGTGGAAAACGCCTTTAATCCCAGCACCTGGGAGGCAGCGGCAGGTGGATCTCTGTGAGTTCAAGGCCAGCCTGGTCTACATAGTGAGCTCCAGGCCAGCTGGGACTAAAGGGAGACCCTGTCTCAAAAAGACCCCCCCCCAAAAAAAGGAAAGGAAATAGACATAGACTTCCCACCAGGAAGTGTGAAGGAGTTGGTAACTGTCTTCAAATCCATCCAATAGTGTATTTGATGTAAGAGTTCTAGATTTCTAACTTGAGTAGAGCAGACTCTGTGAGTTTCAATACTTAAAAAGCAGCTGCTTACTGTGCTAGCACTATAGCATCTATTACATCTAGCAAGAAAGGCCAAGAAGAAAGGGAAGGCCCAGCCTCTCTTCTCTGTGAATTTGCATCTAGGTTAACCACAATATAAACACATAGCAAGCAACAGGTTCAATAACAATAGCATGAAACAAAGTACACATCATAATTGAGCATACATACATAAATGTCTGTAGCGTTAAGGTAAACACAAGACAGGGAAGTGAGCTAGCCTGAGAGCAGTGGGAACTGTGAGGGGACCATGAGAGCAGGAGGCTTCATGCCACCTCTGAAAGGTAGCTTTGCTAACTTCCAAGCTATTAGTGTCTTTGGAGATGTGGGATAAGATACCACTGCTGCTTCAAAGAGGTAGAAACCTCCCAGTTCTTAGGCATGAAATCTGGCCTGCTGTCGCCTTTCTGCCTCTAAGATGAACTTTTGTAGGATTCAGGAACACAGGGATGTAGGTAGTCTAGAGTAGCACTATCTAAAATGTGGGCTAACAAGATATGAAACCAACTGAAGTGTTCATCATTGGAAGAATTAATAAATTATATCACACACTCATGCACACACACACACACACACACACATGCACACGCACATGTGCACACATGTGTATGCACAATTCAGTCTTCAAAAAGGAAATCCTGGGGCTGGGGCGATGGCGCAGTGGTTAAGAGCACCAACTGCTCTTGCAGAGGACCCGGATTCACTTCCCAGCACCCACATGGCAGCTGAGAACCGTCTTTAACTCCAGTTCCAGGGTAATCCAATGCCCTCTTCTGACCTCCGCGGCATTGCATGACACGGGTGCACCAACCTACATGCAGACAGTACACTCAAACACATAAAAAATAATAATAATAAAAATTAAAAAATTGTAAAAAAGGAAATCCTTCCATTCACTACAACATATTGGGAACTGGAGAACATTACACTATGTGAAATGGGCCAGGCTCAGGAAAATGAGTGTCACATCATCTTACTTCATCTATGGAACCTATTATGTTGGAATCCATAGAAGCAGAGGCTAAAATAGTAATTCCGAGGGCAGAAGGCAAGGGGAGGGAGAGTTGATGGTAGAACAATACCAGGTTAGACGGGAGGAATAAGACTTGTTTGAAAATTATTGCACAGCATGGTGGCAATAGTTAATAATGATGCAGTGTAAGGAACATGGACCCAACGGAAGACATCCAAATGTGGATGGGTTTCATCACTGACTTCCTAGAATTCCCATTCCCCTGGTTTCTTCTTTCTTTCAAGGCTTGTTTTAAATTCTAGCCTCTTAAGAACCAAGCAATGTAAGTTAGCTCTCTCCAGTAAAATCTAATAAACTTTTTGTCCTGCATCAGCTAATATTTTATACTGCTAATTGCCTGTCTTTCATTCTAAATACTCAGTCACATCCTAGGCAAACATTCCCTCCTCCTATTTTCATTCTCCCTCCACAGCACAATCCTTTGTCCATGGTGATATGCATTTGGTGTGAGCTGATGAACAAGTCAGGGAGCTTTTGAGGAATACTGATCAGGTAAAGGCGTTTGAAGTAGATTCCTGCAAACCAGGCTTGGTGATGCACAAATATAATTTCAGAATGTGGGAGGTGAAGACAGAAGATTTGGGAGTTGAAAACCAGGCTTGGCTTCATAGGAAATTCAGGTCAGCCTGGGCTACATGCAGCCCTGTATCCAAAACAAAGAAAGAATAGGCTTCAATAGAAAGAAAAGTGTCAAAGCACAAATGCAAGGGTCTAAAGACTATTGCAATCAGGGACTGGCAAGGAAAACCTATATAGAGAGCATGTTTAGTGGATGAATATTGACATGTGTACATTATACACAGTCTTGTCAGCAACTTTAAGTGCCACACTATAGTCATTAATAACAAATGTTTTATTAAGATGGGTTATGAATAAACTCTCCAACATTTCAGTTTTCCAGATTCTTGAAACTTACCCTTTTGGACCCTAAGTAGACTTCTTAATTGTATTGTTATACACATCACTTGTTTGTTATGCTATGGTGAGCTTGCACTCAATAGATGCAGACTGCTGCAATTTAGAACCTTTTCTAGTTGTTCAGTCCTCTACCAACTACTATTAATTGGTAACGTCTATCAGTCCTGAATGCTTCTGTCATGCTACTTAGAACTTGTTCTGAGTGAAGATGAAAGAATCAAACTTAGAAAACACTCAGTGGCAGCCATTTTCCTTGCAATGTATGAAATTCTCAAACTTTTGTCACTAGCAGATTTGTTGTAATGTTAGCTTGAGCTTCATCAAAGATCAGCACATTGTTTTTGAAAGAAGCAGATAGTAACTTTGGTGGGAGGTCTTGTGAGTCACAGTCTCATTAACAATGTTCAACTCTTCCATTGTAATTTGCAAGTGGCTATAGGCAATACATAAACAAATGCATGTGGCTTGTTTCCAAGAAAACTTTATTTACAAAGCCTGTAGTGGCCCAGATTTGCCTACAGGTGTGAAGGTTTGCCAATACCTGTCTTAGATTATTGAAGTTGCC
Organism: Rhizomys pruinosus; assembly: GCA_009823505.1. Classification (NCBI taxonomy): domain Eukaryota; kingdom Metazoa; phylum Chordata; class Mammalia; order Rodentia; family Spalacidae; genus Rhizomys; species Rhizomys pruinosus. Next base: position 1,720,703 of record VZQC01013137.1, read on the forward strand.
AGAACTGAATTTTTGAAATAGAGTGATTTAACTATAGTTGGCATATAGTGGAAATTAGAAATCATTTTTTCCCTGTGTAGAGAAATTGGATTCATCTAACTTGATTATTGTTAATCAGATTTTCCAAGGGGGGCTTTAGAGAAATTCTCCTACCTGATAGCAACTGCAGAATTCTCTGGCCTCCTTAATGCCTCACCCGAAGATTGGTCCTGTTTGACCTTTGCCTTCTCCCTTTACCATCATACTACTACACTGAATGCCTGGCCCTAGTCTGTTATGTCCATGTGCATAAGACCTTGTCTTCCAGAAGCAAGTATATTGTCATCAGCCAATAATATGGCTAAGAATAAGGTTATGAGAACTATGGCTTTAAAGTAAAGATAAACAACAGTTGTTTGTGTAGAACTAATACTAAGTGAACTTCAATTACTTTCCCCACCTCCTGATTTCCAAAATGAAACAAAAACAAGTTCCTAACACCCATACCCACATAGATCACACCCTGCATATATGCCTGTTAAAATGTTTCCTGATTCAGTGATATTTAGATTTCTCTGAGACAAAGAAGCTCTGTCGCTTCCTTAACTGCTTTTTACATCAAAGATGAAAGGTTTCAAAATTTCCTCATTAGATGCAGATGACTTTTTAAGGTCACACAAGGTTGCCATGTACTGTAACATGTACTGTAATATGTACTGTAACATGTAGGAACTGTAGTGGCAGCACATGGGCACACTCTGAGATCCTGGCATAGAAGGTGAACAGCAATGTGAAATACCCTTGATAGCTGTCTGAAATGACATTGTCGTCAACTAGACTTTGTCTCCATGTGCAGCCTTACCATCAGAAGTCCGTGATGGATCTAGTCTCTCTGTTTAGTGCTGTCAACAAGACACTCCATACCTACATGGGACTCCATTCTGGGAAAGCCACACTTGAAATAAATGAATCCCACAATACTTGCTTCTAAGAATGCTGGAAATGTTAGAAATACCAAATACTTTGGCCTCCAAATCATGAGCTTTATGCTTCTTTTCTAGCAAACAGACAAGATTGTGTGTGCTTGTGCGTGTGTGTGTGTGTGTGTGTGTGTGTGTGTGTGTGTGTGTTTAACCGAAATTTCTTCTCTCTTTGGTGTTTCTTTGTTCTCCTTTTCTAGATCCAATACAATTGATCCTAGATTCCGTTACATTTGAGAACTAAAGAGTGAATCTATAGGCGTGTCGGGTGTGTGTGTGTGTGTGTGTGTGTGTGTGTGTGTGTGTATACACCACGTGAGTGGAGTATCCACAGAGGCCAGAAAAGGGCATCATCTCTCCTGGAGTTGGAATTACAGGCAGTTGAGAGCCACCCAGTATGGGTGCTAGGAACTGAACCAGGGTCCTCTTGGAAGAGCAACAAGTCCTATTAACCACTGAGCCATCTCTCCAGCCTCAGCTTCCAGATTTTTTTTAATTTTAGAAGCTCTGATTGGTTAATGCTGTGAATAAGTAATCTATATTGACTGTAACTGAGGACCCATTGGTTAAATGTATATCCGGACCTGCAGAAACAGATTTTTTTTTTTCAAAGACCAATTGCATTAGTATAATCAAAAGGTAGTTCTGTAAGACCCAATTTGTTCTTTTTTCACATTTATTAAAGGTTTTATTATGTGCCAAGATCTTCATGTAATATTATGCTATTGTCGAATTTTTTCTTAATTTATTTAGTCATTCTTTGACAGTTTCCTTCACGTATATAGTGAATTTTAGTCATTTTCACCCCTATTACCCTCTCTCTCTCCTCACTTTCACTGAAACCTTATTCTCTCCTGCTTTCATGTCTTTGTGTGTATGAGAGACCCACTGCGTTTTAACTAGGGTTGCTGGAAAATGATACCCACTTCCCCAATAACCACCAACTGCTACTGAAGTCCCTTAGGAAGGGATAGAGCCTCAGGGAATCCATCCATATTGAAATGTTGACAGGCCTAATCAACCTTGTGCAGGTAGCCACAGCTGCAGTTTATGTGTGTTCATACATGTATGAGGATGCTACAGGTCAATGTTGGCTATCGTCCTCTATTGTTCTATCACTCTACACCTTATTTTTGGAGACAGAGTCTTGTTGTTGTTTAAGAGACAGAGTCTCTTACTGAGCCAGAAGTTCACACATTGGCTAAACTGGCTAGCCACTATATTCTAGTAACCCACCAGTCTCTCACACTTCCCGCCATCATTAGGCTTACAGATGTACACCACTGTACCCAGCTTTTACATGGGTGTTGGGAATCCCAACTCAGGTCATGATATTTGCACAGCAGGCATTTTGCCAACTGAGTTCACCAAGCCCCTAGAGCTTCAAAAAAATTTAAGTCCATCATCATGTACATCAAGCTCTGCCCTAGTAATGCCAATGTGGGGAACATTATAGAAAGACATTAATTCAGGCAGCATATTCTTCTTCCTGGGATTCTACCAGAAGTCTTCCTCAAAGCAACCTTGAAAATTAACAAGGCAGTCTTTTTTTTTCCATTATCTACCCCGACATAACACACCTCCCATATCTTCCAGGCTCCAAACACCAATTATGCTTTGGCATAATTCTGCAGTATGGTTAAGGATTGAGAGGGACCTCATATTTTTAATCCGCTATGCTATCATCTGGGACTGATAGCATAGGATCTACAATCCAGATAGTTGCTCAAATGCTCAGTGAGGATGTCAGCATGGACACTCAGTTTCTCTCCATGTGGGCTTCTTTGTGTGACTCCTGGGTTTATTGATGGCATGTGACTGTGTTTGCAGGAGAAAAAGGAAACTGTGCCAGGCGTGGTAGTGCACGCCTTTAATCCTAGCACTTGGAAGGCAGAGGCAGGTGGATCTTTCTGAGTTCAAGGCCAGCATGGTCTACAGAGCAAATTCTAGGACAGCTGGGGCTACAGAGAGACCCTGTCTCAAAAAAACAAAAAAAAAAAAAAAAAAGGAAACTGTTCAAGTTTCCCTTCAATTACTGTATTAAACACTGACGAATACCAACTTGGAGAAGAAAGAGTTTATTTGGCTTAATCTCATGGGTCAGAGATTATCACTGAGGGAGCCCAAGATAGGAATTCAGGGGAGAAACCTGGAGGCGGGAGCTGAAGCGCAGTCTGGGAGGAACAGTTTACTGGCTTGCTCCCCTGGCCCATGCTCAGCCTGATTTCTTATACAATATAGGACCACCTACCCAGGGATGGCACCACCCACAGTGGGCTGGACCCTCCCATATCACTCATCAGTAAAATGCCCCACAGATGTGCCCGCAGGCCAGTCCAATGGAAACAATTGCCCAGTTGAGGGTCCTTTTACCCAAGTGTGTCTAGTTGACAGCCAAATCTATCCAGCACAGAAACCATTTCCATTTCTCCCAAAGATTAAGTCTGGAATTAGTAGATCACCATCTCTGCCATATTTTATTGAACAAAATAAGGACGGGCTTGGCCTAGGTTCAAGGGAGCAAGAAAAGAGATGAAAAGACCCCTCTCTTAATGGGAGATAGAGAAAGAAGCGACCACCTAGATTTTACAACCAAAGTAAAATGTACTGAAGCCAGTCATGGTTTTATAGCTTCTGAAACAAATGTTTTACTCCAAAATAATCAGATTAAAACCCAGCATTCTTGTGTCTCTTCCAAAGACAAAGTCTGGCCTCGGTGCCATTTTAGGAGCGTCATCACATTCTCACTCTTTATTAAAATGGAAGGAACTTGAGATTTGTTGCATATACATTGGGTGCAAGACCCACTGCGGACATTCTTTCATTTACTGTTTTTTCATTGCCTTCCAGATGCACTGTTTTCATAATTATAACATTTCTGAATTGTGCATTTTACAGTCTAGGAAGGTTTGTGATCACTAGAGGTCATATGGCAGTCTTGTATGCAAAGAATTTGGCTGTGTTCTTTTCATATTTTGATCACATCACTCAAGTTTAATTGCTATTTAAAACAGCTTCTGAAACATTACACTATAATTTGGCATTGAAATAAAAATGTATCTTGTAAGCCAAAAGCCATGGAGGGAGCATCATCCATGAGGCGTATTGTGACACAGGAGGTATAATAACAATCTTATATGTTTTTGCAAAGCAACAATCTGAGCTTTGCACTCAGAAATAGATCACGAGTAAATGAAGGTGTGCCATGTTTTCTTACTGAGACGCATGAAGGATTACCTCTCACACATGAAGCTGGTACCCCAGGCAGAGAAATTGCTGCGTTCTTCAGAACAGGTAAAAAAAAAAAAAATCTTGAAGCAATAGAAGGCTAATATTGTACCTTACACAGACTATCAAAGCATTCTGTCATAATTTAATTGGTAGTGGATTTTTGTTGTTCCTTCTTAAATGCACCTTGGATTAGATGAAATGTGGTAGGCCTTACAAAAGTATCTGCAAAACATCAGAATTCCATTGATTTAGAGATGAGCAAGCTACAGCTCAGATGACTCAGAGAGGTTAAACTAGTGACCAGTCTCAAAGCTTGCAAAGGGAAAAATTGTTGCTTTCATTCTACCATACTGATTTTTTACAGTTGTAAGGCAGCCTGGTTTCATTCTAGAAAGATGTGGATGCTTTCACCACAGTGCAGCCTTTCACCACTTCAAAAACATAAATAAAATGCAGCTGAAATCCCCCAAACCAACCTCAAAGAGTAGCTAATGAAAGATGCTTATTTGTTCAGATTGTTTTAAAACAGGGCATATAATAGTAAATTATCAGTCACTGTTCCTAAATAGTAATAATTTAGAGCGTGAAATATTTTCCAACCCTTGAAGACAAGAGTATGTTTGCGAAAAGTTTCCAAAATTTATTTTAAGGTAATATATTCCTTGACAGCTTGCAAAAAATGAGCCCTGGTTTTACCTGCTGTTGCTCAGTGACTGTGAAGATGTGCCAGGAGTTTCCTGTCCTTCCCCTCGCCTGGTCCAGTGCCATGTGGGGCAGCAAGGCCCTGCCTCCCTCTTAACTTTCATGGCCAAGATGGAAGGGGAGTCCCCCTGACCCACCTCTGTCCTAATACCATCAGTTCTTACATGGTCCCTTTTTAGTTGTCACATGTTCGCTCACTTTAAGAGACCCTGCTAGATGATTAACAGCTCTACTCCAACACATAGGTTACAACTTCTTCCTTGAAGTTCCTTTAACTAGTTGAGGGATTGGACAGAATTCCCAGCCATATCTGTAAACAGTATCAAGCGTGCCTCTGGCTTCTCACCACTCTGGAATCTTGCCCCTCTGTAATATCATGCAGGACATTGCACAGTCATAGATTTACTGCATGAATGTGTCTCAGCAGACCAGGAACTGCCCGAGGGTAAGAACAAGAGTTATTTGATATTCATTTTTCCCATCCCCAAGTGCTTAGTATGGTACCTAAGATAATAATCAAGAAATTATATTAACAGAGGCTGGAGAATTTATGTGAGATGGAGACCAGCCTTGTGCTGGATAGCTTTAGTGTCGACTTGACACACCTGGGTTGAGGGAGCCTCAATTGGGGAATTGGCTCCATTGGATTGGCCTGTGGCCACATCTCTGGAGTATTGTCTGATTGTCGAGCAGTGTGGGAGGACCCAGCCCACAATGAGTGGTGCCACCCTGGGCAGGTTGTTGTGTACCATATAAGAAAGCAGGCTGGGCATGAGCCAGGGGAGCAAGCCAGTGAACAGCATTCCTCCATGGCCTGTGCTTCAGCTCCTGCCTCCAGGTTCCTGCCCTGTGTTCCTGCCCTGGGCTCCCTAAGTGATGAACTGTGACCCAGGAGATGTAAGCTGAATAAACCCTTTCCTCCCCAAGTTGGTGTTGGTCAGAGTATTTTGTCACAGCAATGGAAGACAAACTAGAACAAGCCTGGTCTACATAGCAAGTTCCAGGCCAGCCAAGGCTACAGGGAAACCCTATCTAAAAAAACAAAAACAAATGAAAATGACATCAAAAGATGGAAAGACCTCCCATGCTCATGGATTTGGAAAATTAATATACTAAAAAATGTCCATTTTACCCAAATTGATATACAGATTCAACACAGTCCCAATCAAAATCCCTATGAGCTTCTTTAAAGACTTGGGAAAAAAATCCTTAAATTCATATGGAAAAAAAAGACCACAAATAGCTAAAGCAATCCTGAGTGAAAAATACAATACAGGGGGGATTGCCCTACCAGACTTCAAACTATATTACAGGGCCATAGTCATAAAGACAGCCTGGTACTGGCACAAAAACAGACCTGTTGACCAATGGAACAAAATTGAAGATCCAAACTTGAGCTCATACAATTTCAGCCACCTCATATTTGACAAAGTGGCAAAAAACCCTCAATGGAGGAAGGATAGCATCTTCAGCAAATGGTGCTGGCAAAATTGGATCATCATTTTTAGAACAAAATTAAACCCCTACCTCTCACCTGTACAAAAACAACTCCAAATGGATCAAAGATCTCAATGTGAAGCCTGAAACCCTGAAGGTGATACAAGAAAAAGTTGGCAACAACCTATAAGACATAGGTGTAGGAAAACACTTTCTAAGTCAGACAGCAGCCACACAGGAAGTAAGATCAACAGTTGACAAATGGGGCCTCATAAAACTCAAATCTTCTGTACAGCAAAAGAAACAATCAAGGAGGTGAACAGAAAACCCACAGAGTGGGAAGAAATCTTTTCCAGTGATACATCTGACAGAGCATTAACGTCAAGAATATGTAAACTGAGCTGGGCGTGGTGCCACACGCCTTTAATCCTAGCACTCGGGAGGCAGAGGCAGGTGGATCTTTGTGAGTTCAAGGCCAGCCTGGTCTACAGAGTGAGTTCCAGGACAGCTGGGGCTACAGGGAGACCCTGTCAAAAAAACAAAAAAAAAAAAAAAGAAAGAATATGTAAACTACTCAAAAAACAAAGAAGACAAATGACCCACTCAAAAGATGGAGTAAAGAGCTGAACAGAAACTTTACCAGTGAGGAATTAAAGATGAGAAACATCTTTAGAAAATGTTCAACATCATTAATAATTAAGGAAATGTGAATTAAAACCACTCTCAGATATCATCTCACTCCAATAGCTAAGATCAAGAAAACAAAAGACAACAGATGCTGGAGAGTTGTGGGGAAAGGGGAACACTCATCCAATGCTGGTGGGAATGTAAACTTGTACAGCCACTATGGAAAGCAGTGTGGAGAACCCTTAAAAGACTCGTAATGAGCCTACCGCCTGACCCAGTCATACCACTCCTGGGTATATACCCCAAAGACTCATCCTACCGCAAAGATACATGCACATCCATGTTTATTGCAACTCTCCTCATAATAGTGAAAAGCTGGAACCAACCCAAATGCCCTTCAACAGATGAGTGGATGACAAAAATGTGGTACATCTACACAATGGAGTACTATTCAGTGGTAAAGAAAGATGGCATTATGAACTTTGCAAGTAAATGTATGGAGCTTGAAGCCATTATGCTGAGTGAAGTAACACAGTCCCAGAAAGACAAATGGAGAATGGTCTCCCTCATTTGTGGATGCTAACACCAAATCCCCCAGATGAAAGGCAAGCTGAATAACATTATTGTTATATTTCTGTTTATCTGAAAACAACTATGTTGTTATAATATGAATGTCTCAACTGGCTCTAGAATCCACCCACCCATTATTTTCAGACTCTGTAATTACTGTGTATGGGTGGAGAGTATGTGTCCATATTTTAGAGTAATATAAAATTAATGGAGGAAAATGTGAATTCCTAAGCATAAAAAAAAGACTGAAAGATGCAGGACAGTTATGGCAGAATGCATGATCTGGGCTGGCAGGAAGGGAAAGGGTAATACGCCTGAACTGAATTGAAAAATGATGTCTGAAATACACAAAACATCAATAAAAAATGAAAGAAAAAGATAAAAATAAATTATATTGAGGTTATATGTAGCAGTACATAACTATAGTCCCACCCTTGAGAAGTAGAGGCAGTAAGTTCATGAGTTCATGCACAGCCTAGACTATGCAGCAAGACTGTGAAAAGAGAAAAGGGAAAAGAGGGAGGGAAGGAAGGAGGGAAATCACACTGAGCTAAGCATGTAGCTCAGCAGTCTATTGTTTGCATGGCATGGCTAAAGCCTGAGTTAGACTCCCAGCATCATGGGGAAAGTGTTTGCTCCATCTATTCATTCACAAAATCATACAGAGTTCCAGAAAAGACAAAGAAAGACTTAGCAAGAGTATGTGGCACCCTCATAGAAATACATAGCCTATAAGCTGTCCTTGTAAATAGGGTAAAATGGCAGGGGACAGAGAAGGAAGCAAAGACAGGACAAATTCGGGCAACTACTCTGTCATGTATTCAGAATAAGGCTGGTGTTGTGGTTTGAATGAGAAATATCCCCCCGTCGGCTCTGCACTGCTTGGAGAGATTATGGAAATTTCAAGACATGGAGCCTTAGATCTGGGGGCTGAAATTGGGGGTGCATAGCCTTGCCCCACCTCCCGTCAGTCTCTGTTTCCTGTGTGTGGTCGAGATGTGATCTCTCAGCTTTGCTCCCGCACCATGCCTTTTCCACCATTATGGACACTTAGCTTCTGGAACTCTAAGGCAAAATAATCCTTATTCCTTAGGTTGCTTCTGTTCATGGTATTTTATAACAGCAACAGGAAAGTAACTTTTCCAGCTGGATAAAGATGTTGAAATATAACCATGAAGGGTCTGGAATATTAGGACATGTCCAATCTTTTCAAGTGAGATACCACTAACCAGAATCCTTTTCTATGCCCAGAGCACACAGGAGGATGCTCTGCTCTTAAAAAGAGCAGAGGGCAGGGTCCAGGTATTTTCCCATTAGGAAATTATACCTAGGCTTTGTCTCTCTTTCCTGCAGTTGTGTGGGAAAAAAACTGTTACCTTAGGGGTAGAGAGAGGCTTAGCAGTTAAGATACACTGCTCTTCCAGAAGACCCCAGATCAGTTTCCAGCACTCAGGCTCACAACTGCCTGAAACTACACCCTGGGGGATCCCATGCCCTCTTCTGGCCACTGCAGGCACTACACACATGTGCATATACCCACACATAAACACGGAATTAAAAACAAAAATCATTTTTTAAAAATACTACCTTAACAACAACCTCCAGGCCTTTTTGGTAATGCTGAAAACCTTTCTTATGGAGGAGGTACAGTGTGCAGTACCTGGATCTAGAGTGCTAGAGCAGGAGGCTTCTGTAGCAGCATGTGCCCTAGCCTCTCCGTAGTTGAGTTTTACGATTGCAAAGTGGAGAATACCACCATATCGGCCACAAGCTAGGCTTCAGCGAAAGGATGAACACAAACCTATCAAAACTGTACCTCTTGCACATAAGTGGGCCACAAATATGAGCTACTATTATCCCTTATCTTCCATGTTCTTTGATTCCTTCTTCAAAATGTAGAAAATCATACTAGTCCCAGCCGATTTCCTTTGGACCCTGACAGAGTAAAATGCAATTAAATGTGTGAAAGTAATTTGGAAGTTAAGCACTGCCTAGTAAAGTGGTCCTACTGCTGTTAATTTCCATATCCTTAGCTAAAAGGTGAGCCCAAGAGCCTGAGAATGCAAGGCAGGGAGCTTATGCCTCTGGAAGTTGACTGCAGGAGTCTGCGTGTGAATGGCTTCTCTGGATACTGTATGTCAAGGTGAAGGCCTTTGTATTTGACTGATCCAACATTCCATAAAGGTGGGAATAAGGAAATCTAAGCAAGAAATAAATAAGATCTAATCTCGGTAGCCTTGCAAATCAGCATAAATTCAAGCACCATAGTCTTAGACATCTGGGCTCTATTACCTGAACTCCTGTAATAAACCTTCAGCTTTATAATTCTGCAAAGAAACTGGTAAATTGCATGATCCTGGTGATGGCTAAGAGCCAGTTCAAGCAATTAATCGCAAGAGTCCCTAAACAGGTTTGAGGCTCATGCCAAGTGGATTATTTAAGGGGAAACTATGTACACAATTGAAAGTGCCCAATCCACATGGTTTCATAGCAACGTGCTTTGTAGCTTGCCCACATAGAGAAATTATCTATTATCATTAAGACATCCAAGGCTCATAACTTTTTCCTCAGTGGAAATTAGTATTCACCAGCCCAGAGAATGTCTCCAAATCTCATTAATTGTAATACTGACTATAACCTGCTGAGTCTAGTTTACACAGAGCCAATCCCAACCCTCTCTCCACTCTCAGCATGATCTCATTTAGGGGCAACTCAGCTTGAACTGAGTGTTTTTCTCTTTTAAATCTTCCTGGTCTGGCTCCATAAGTTGCATTTGCCCCTTGTGTTCAGGCTCAAGAACAAAAACCCACAGCCTTCTAGTGGAAAACCCCGTGACCTTGGAGTCTGTCTTCCGAATCCTGCTAGACAAACCCCAACATAAAAGGGTTCATAACAGAGGATCTAGTTTCCCTAAGGCTTTTTGCTTGATTTTGCCAAGTTAAAGAGGCTAAAGTAATCAAGATAATCTTCTGCACTTCAGAATGTTTATAAAGTTTTCCTTCATTACTGTTTTGTATTAACAGTGACTCTGGGAACATTAGTGGCAGCAGAGAGGAAGGCTTGATCCCTCCTCTGTAGAGCAGGAAGAGGGAGCATGTGAAGAACAAGCTTGCAGTGGGGGTGATAGTACTGGGCGCTCTCTTGCTGGTTCAGTCTCCCCTTTCATGCAAATCTCTGTCTTAGTTTTCTCTTCTACATTGTGGTGGCCACACATCAAATATGATGGCCACTAAGCACATTTACATTTAAACAAGTAAAGCTAAAAGTAAATTTCCTCCTTCTGGCGAGATGGTTCAGAAGCTAAGGGTACTTTCTGCACAAGCAGAAGGACCTGAGTTCAATCTCCAACATCCACGTAAGAAACCAGACATGGCAGCACATATAACCCCAGTGCTTGGAAATCGAGACAAGTGGATCTCTGTGCCCCCCAGCCAGCTGATCTGGCCTGTGGGTCCCAAGTTCAATGAGAGATCCTGCCTTGAGGGAGGAATGTGGAGAGCCATGGAGCAGAACACCAGGGATCCCCCTCTGGCCTCCACGCACACACATGGCACACACACCTGTACACATGCAAATACTCATATTCATCATACATGCACACACGCGCATAGACATGGCACACACACACACACACATACACATGGCACACACCTGCAAACATGTACATACTCATATTCATCCCCACACACACACGGCACACACCTGCAAACATGTACACACTCAAATTAATCATACATACACACACGCATACATATGGCACATGCCTGCAAACATGTACATACTGATATTCATCATACATGCATACACATGCATACACATGGCACACCTGCAAACATGTACACACTCATATTCATCATCCACACATGCACACACATGGCACACACACCTGCAAACATGTACACACTCATATTCATCATCCACACATGCACACACGGCACACACCTGCAAACATGTACATACTCATGTTCATCATACATGCACACGCACACACATGGCACACACACCTGCAAACATGTACATACTCGTGTTCATCATACATCTGCAAACATGTACATGCTCATATTCATCATCCATGCACACACACATGCACACATATGGCACAAGCACCTACAAACATGTGCATACTCATATTCATCATCCATGCACACACACACACATGGCACACACACGGCACACAAACCTACAGACATGTACGTACTCATATTCATCATCCATGCATGTACACACACATGGCACACACACCTGCAAACATGTACATGCTCATATTCATCATACACACATGGCACACACACCTGCAAACATGTACATACTCATATTCATCATACACACATGGCACACACACCTGCAAACATGTACATACTCATATTCATCATACACACATGGCACACACACCTGCAAACATGTACATACTCATATTCATCATACACGCACATACACATGCACACACACCTGCAAACATGTACATACTCATATTCATCATCCACTCACACACATGCACACACATGGCACACACACCTACAAACATGTACGTACTCATATTCATCATCCATGCACATACACATACACACACGCACACACATGGCACACACCTGCAAACATGTATGTACTCATATTCATCACCCACTCACACACATGTACACACAGCACACACCTACAAACATGTATGTACTCATATTCATCATCCATGCGCACACACAACACACACACCTGCAAATATGTATGTGCTCATATTCATCCACTCACACACACACACGGCACACACACCTACAAACATGTACGTACTCATATTCATAATCCATGCACACACGCACACACACATGCATGCACACACACACGGCACACACACCTGCAAACATGTACATACTCATATTCATCATACACACACACACATGGCACACACACCTGCAAGCATGTACATACTCATATTCATCATCCACTCACACGCACACACATGGCACACACCTGCAAACATGTACGTACTCATATTCATCATTCACACACACATGCATACACACACATATGGCATACACACCTGCAAACATGTACATACTCATATTCATCATCCACTCACACACACACATGCACACACATGGCACACACACCTGTAAACATGTATGTATTCATATTCGTCATCCAGACACACATGCACACACATACATACATGGCACACACACCTGCAAACATGTATGTACTCATATTCATCCATGAACACACGCACACACACACGCTCATACACAAAGTAACCTCCCTCGTACTCTGTTCACACTTCAAGCGCTCAGTGACCACACAGCTAATCGTTGCCGTATTACAGCAGTTAGAATATTCCCATCATAGCCTTACTGAGACAGCTGCTGTCAGTTGGGCACACGATGGCCATGCTGCTCAGACTGTGGTCCATGGACCAGCCACACTGTTGTCACCTGAGAACTCGTTAGGACTACATGATTAACAATATGCCATTCTACAGAATGACAATTGAGAAACACTTTTCTGAGGTACTGTACCTTCTGCTCTAAGATTGTGCATTTTAAATTTCACCATTTTTATCACCTTTATTTGTGAATTTTCTCTTTTAGCTTTCATAACACTGCTTCATAAAGAGATGCTTCTCCACCCCTTGAAAATAAGCATGAGAAAGGAGAAATACTAAGTATGCCTTGTAGACTTCTGTACAAGTGTTCTTTTCTTTTTCTCTTGAAAAAGTTTCAGGAACTTGAGTATATCTTTTATTATTATTTCTTTTCTAAGCATGAGAATCTTAGGGAGCAATTTTCCATTGAAGAAACTGTCGGATTGGACAATGGGGAAGCTCTTGAAATGAAATTAAATTAAATAGTGCAAAAAAGGCACAAAAGAATAGATGAACCTGAAAAAAAGAAAGCAAGAAAAAAGAAAAACTGAACTTCCTCACGCAGTTGACAAACCAACAGGGCCCTGTGCTCTGTGACTGAGTGAACCTGGGTATAGAAATAAAGAAACAAGAAAACAATCCCACAGAGTGCACTCGGCCAGCTGAGCTGACATGTGAAGATGGAGGAGGATTTCAGTGGCCACCAGGATTAAACTTCGAAGTATATTCCTGCGCTTTCTCTTTTGATGCATTCTTGCTTGTGCCAGTGGACAGAGTTTTCTTCTGAAAGGTTCCAGGAGTTTTTAGAGTGGCTGTCAGACTGTAATGACTTGAAACATTTGCTTCTGTCCACTGCAAAGGACAGAATCACTGGGGTTACCATAGACTAATTGGCTGTACAAATGCATCCCTGCTGAGAGCAGCTGGTCAGATGGTCTTTTCTTCCAGAAACACATCATCTCCTATTTGTGTGGTACAAGGTGATCATCTACAGCTATCACCTGGTGTCTAGTGCAAGATGGCTATAAGACAGGGAAGTTTTGCTGCTTTCCCAAGGATACCATCCCTGAAGACCAAAGATAATAGATAACCTAAATTATCACAGACTTTAGATGCCTACAAACTCTGATATCTCTAACCCAATTCTCGTTAGAGAACAAGAATGTGCACCTCACCCCAATGAACAAACTGACACATTCTACCCCACAGTTTTGAAAGAGAAGAGTAAGACATGCTCTTTGCCTGAAAGAACTTAAATGTCAGCAATCCTTCAAAAGAGGTGCTTAGGCTAGAAATATCACTATTATTAGAAATTCAAGTGTGTGGGTCTACCTTAAAAGAAATTAATCTGATCCTCCATATTTGGAGCTCAGATAAAATGTCCCAAACTCTCTGGAAGACTTCTAAACACTGTAAAGTATGAGTCTAGAGATAGACATAATACAATTAGATCATAATACAGGACAATGTAGATTCTAATACAAAGTCATCATACAGATTTAAAACCCCTCATGCCCCACAGCCTCAAGGCACTGTAGAATACTTTAGCCAGTGTCAAAGGAATAAATCCATAAGTGAACCTGCAGAAAGCTCATTGAACTAAAAGGACAGAACATGCATGTGGCCCTGGGACCCTGTACAAGTTGGATAGCCTGTACAAGTCTCAAAGCCACCCCTATCTGTCCTGCTGTACAACCCAACACTGAATCACTGCATTGTATTATATCCAGGATTCTTGGTGTTTAAGTATATGAAAAGAGCAATGCTATAAATCACATTTTCCCACAGTCTATACCACTTTACTCTGTCTGAAGGAACAATAACTACTATTTAAATACTAGGAGAAAGATGTAGGTGTTTTATGGACTGTTTTCAAGCTGGCTTGGTGAGAATTACCGAGCCTCTTGTTCGACGTAAAGTTTTCTGGTCTTCCCTCTGGACATTCTGGATCAGTACAAAGGGAAAGAGGGTAGGCAAAGTGAAAATTTTAGGAAGCTCCCTGAGGGGAATCTCATGCAGGTAAGTTTGAAGACCTGTGGTGGCAACATCAGTTTTTAAAACCTGGAATTTGGAGATTCAGTCTAAGTAAGCTATGTGAATTAGATCATTTCTGAGGGGTTGAGTTCAGGTTTGTTTCTCTATAGCCAAACTTTTAACTTTGGGGTCTGGGATGATAAAGTGCTTACT
Source organism: Rhizomys pruinosus (assembly GCA_009823505.1). Classification (NCBI taxonomy): domain Eukaryota; kingdom Metazoa; phylum Chordata; class Mammalia; order Rodentia; family Spalacidae; genus Rhizomys; species Rhizomys pruinosus. Next base: position 1,735,766 of record VZQC01013137.1, read on the forward strand.
GTTCAAGCATAAGAACCAGAGCCCATGGAACACAGAACATGGTAGTGGCTCACATCTGTAATCCCAGCACTCTCCTACAGCAAGACTGGAGGCACAGGAGAGTCCCTAGAGGGTTCGTAGACTGGCCTGCCTCTGGTATGAAGTGGTGTAGAAAAAGCCCTGTAAACAGGGTGGAAAGTGGGGACATCCACCTCCAGTCACAGGCTGTAACATGTGCATCTCCACACTCACAGGACATGAACACACACACACACACACACACACACACAAGCACACACACACACACACACACACTCAAACAGAAAGATAAAAAAATTAAAGGTTTTATTGACATAATATTTTACCTATTTATATGATAATCTGATATTTTACAATACCAGATAATTTATGGAACAATCTGATCTATGTGTACAGTAAGTAATGGTCAAATCAGCATAACTTGCATTAGCATCTCCTTAAATTCACACTGATTTCTAAGCCTCACCTTATAGACTAACAGAATAAGTACACAAATATAGTGTCTTCTATACTACCTTGCTTTCCCTTTGCCCTCCTGCCCAGAACTGAGGAAAATAGAAGCCTCAGCTTGCAAACAACTCATTTTTCCTCTTCATGTCTCAGTACATATAGATAAGAGACAATTTCCTCAGCACCTGAATCCTTCAAACTCCAGAGTCCACGAGAACTGCATAGCCAGGCAGCAGAAGCAGCCTCCTCTTGCCAGTTCAGGAACCAATTATGTTCTAATTGAAAAAGGTGATGCTGTAGGAAAGAGAGGGTGAGAGATGAAGACCAAAGTGCTCCTGTCCCAGCTAAGAATTTACTTCCCACTTAACACTTCTGGAACAGACAGATACCTGATACTTCCTAGTCAAAGCAAGGGATGTATCCTGACCTAAAGGCCACAGCCTAGTATAGGCTGTTTATTGCTCAAAGACTGGCTTCTCATCTCTGGAGGGGGTGGAGGGGTGGGGTTACCCACCTGCTTTGCTTGCTACAAAATAGACATAGATTCTTAGTATGGTGTTAGACACATGGTAAGTACTTAGTTAGTGATAGTGTATACTGTTATAGTCATGCTGTCTATAAACTCTGTACTCAGAGACATCCATGGCAAAAGAATAAGATAGAGGGGTATATATGCATGTGTATACATGTACACATAATATGTATAAAAACACATGAGTGAGAGATGGGTCTGTTATAAGGAAGTTAATTGTGAAAGCTGAGAAGTCTCAAGACCTACAAGCAAGAGAGCCAGTAGTATACTTCCAACTTGAGTCTGATCTAAAGTCAGAAGACCCATGTTCTAGGCAGGCACCTAAGAAAGTGAATTATCGCTTACTCAGTCTCTTGCCTATTTAAACCTTGAATGGACTAAATGAGGCCCTTCCACATTAAGGAAGACCATCTGCTTCTCTCAGTCTACAAACTCAAATATTCATCTCAAGCATGCAAATATCTTCATAGGCACACTATAATAATGACTAACAGCATACGTGGACACCCTGTGGCTCAATCAAGTTGACACATAAAGCTAACCTTCACAGCCTCATAGTTTCCACTTTTACTAGGACTTGTGAGGACTTACAGGCTGGTTTATATGCATCACTGGTTTTATTGTTATCTTTCACCCAAGTTCTGTGCCATTCTGACACCATCTTGTTTGAGAGTTTGACCCCCACCTTCACATAGCCAGAGGAGAAAGTTGATTCCCTAATTATATTCTCAGTGAAAAAATACCCACTTTGGTCTCTTGGGGGAACAAGAAGTGGCAGAAATGGAATCAGTACCACCGAGAACACATGCCATCTCCTACCAGAAACACTGGCAGCAGAACTTAGTTTTATTGCCACATAAATCATCCTTTGTCCTCCTTTCCTCTCACAACTTCTTGCATACATACTAATTAATTAATTGAGCATACCTGTCTAAATCATCCAATCGTGACTTTTATAATGGTATGCCTGTGAGGGTTCTAGAAGTTAGAAGTGATTTAGTATTAGAAGTTTTGATTGCATTGAATATAAAAATCAAATAAAATGAGAAAATGAATAGAAGAGGGGAGTGAGGTTTGAAATTAGCCTTATTTCCCGTGATACAAGAGGCCCATTTAGGTTAGTTTTTATCTTGACCTATTTTAAGAGTGATTTGGCTTATAACCAAGAATAGAAAATAAGCAAAGGTCTGTGTCTGCTAAGCCAACTTTAGCATATGTAACATTTTAAGCTGGATAATTCATTGTTAGGGGCAGGATGGCTCTATTATATGGTATAGGATGTTTAAGAGTGTACCTGACCTCCACTTGCAATATGCCAATATTTTTTATTTATTTTTAGCCAATGTTTTATTGAAGCTCTGTGCATTTCATACAAAATTACATTACGAATCAAATTTAGACCCATGCTCCCTCCCTGCCCCCCACCTCACCAGAGCTCATGCATTCTGCCAAACTTGTTTTTCATCTTTTTCTCAGTCTCTCTCAAAATTCTCGATGCAGTTCACTGTTCCAGTCAGTTCTTTGATGCAGTCTTTCTTGTTGTTGTTGTTATTCCTTTCAATATGCATCACTCCAAAATATGCACATATATATATATGCCACATATATCATAGGTTTTAACAACTTCAGCTTATGATTTTTTTATTAGGCTGAAAGATGTCATGTTTGAAGTCTCATCCTTGACAAGCCCAAACCACCATCAGTTCTGCCCTTGTGTTCCACCCTGGGGTTTTCCCTTCCCATGGTCACCAAATGAGGTCCAGTAAGTACCAAATCCTGTCTTGATCTTCCTGTACTGGTATCCATGATACAGCCTGGGTAGTCCAACAATGGCAGTCTATACTCTGAGGCAGGGAAGCCCAGTAGTAGCTTGGTCCACAAGCTGGATGTCTCAGAAGTCCCATCTGGTACTGAAGGTTTGGAGGATTCTTGGAGAAATGAGTCTTCAGTCCATATTGGAAGGATGAAAAGCTGTGTCTTCTCACATCTTTGAAGGTCGGCAAAAGCACTGGCAGCCACAGGGTAGCTGCATTTGCCAGCAAGACAGGCACAACAACTGTGCTCTTTTGTCTTTTTACTAAGATCTTAAGTCTTATACCTGAAGTACAATTTCTCAGAACTTACTATTTATTTATTTCTCATTATACTTTCCTTTTGGTTTTTTTAAGGCCACACAGTTAGCCTAGATTAACCAAGGTTTTTGTTTCTCAAGGTCAGTTTAGGATCTGGTCCTCAAGGGTAACTCAGGATTTTTTTTGGCAGGGGACAGGGAGCCCCTGGCTCCTTTTAGTTTTTCAATCACCAGTTCCATCCACTCGAGGACAGGTCTTGCTAGACCAGGCTTCCCTTTTTGAAGCATGAGCAGACTTTCCTCTTTATAGACTGGACACTAGCTAAAGTCCCATTAGTGGATCTCCAAGACCTCCCTGCACAGGAAGACTGGTGACATACATTTGCAGGACATTTCAAGAGATGCCCCCATGCATAGTCCCCTGGGACTTAGTTGACCTCCGAGGGCAAGGAACAAAGTTATCCTTTAAGACCCTCTGCCAAATTGGTATGGGTATTAAGTATGGTCATTAAGCATCCAGAAAGGCTAAGTTACACCAGTTTGATACTACTAACTACTTTATAATATTTTAGAAAATGCTTGGACAAAAGCTCAAGCAGCCTTGTATAAAAAGTACTAAGAAGCACTCCCATAAAATAAATACTGTGGTTAGACATAATATCATGACAAACTAGTTTTTTCCACATTCCTTTGATCTTATATTACTCTAAAATATATATACATATCCTTTATCCATATACCAAAACTTCCTAACTCTGAAAATAAATGGTAGCTTAGTTCTAGAACCTGTTAAGGGATTCACAATATAAGAGCAGAGTTGTTTTCAGATCACATTAATGTTGCTCAGTTTGCCTTACAACTATGTAATTGGTGCTAGCATCCACAGATGAGGGATACCATTTGTCATTTGTTTTTCTAGGACTGTGTTACTTCACTTAACATAATATCTTCTAGTTCCATCCATTTACCTGCAAAACTCATGATGTAATCTTTCTTTACTGCTGCATAGAACACCATTGTGTAAATGTACCACATTTTCTCTATCCACTCATCAGTTGAGGGGCACTTGGGTTGGTTTCAGCTCTTTGCTATTCTGAAGAGAGCTGCAATAAACATGGCCACGTATGTATCTCTGTGGAAAGATGAGTCTTGTGGGTACATACCCAGGAGTGATGTGGCTGGGTCAGGTGGCAAGCTCATTTTGAGTCTTCCAAAGGTTTTCCACACTGCTTTCCATAGTGGCTGTACGAGTTTACATTCCCACCAGCAGTGGATGAGTGTTCCCCTTTCCCCACAACCTCTCCAGCACTTGGTATCATTTGTTTTCTTGATCCTAGCAAGTCTTATTGGAGTAAGATGATATCTTAGAGTGGTTTTAATTTGCATTTCCTTAATTATTAGCAACTTCAAACACTTTTTAAGGTGTTTCTCATCCATCTCTAATTCCTCACTTGTGAAGACTCTTCAGCTCTTTGCTCCATCTATTGAGTGGGTCATTTGTTCTCTTTCTTCTTTGTTTTTTGAGTAGTTTATATATTCTGGAAATCAATGCTTTGTCAGATGTTTCTGCAGTGAAGGTTTCCTCCAACTCTGTGGGTTTTCTCTTCACTTCCTTGATTGTTTCTTTTGATGTACAGAAGCTTTTGAGTTTAATGAGGTCCCACTTGTCAATTGTTGACCTTAATTCTTACACAGCTGCTGTCTGATTTAGGAAGTCTTTCCCTATGCCTATGTCTTGTACTCTGCTGCTAACATTTTCTTCTATCACCTTCAGAGTTTGGGATTTCATGTTGAGGTCTTTAATCCATCTAGAGTTGACTTTTGTACAGGGCGAGAGGTAGGGATTTAATTTCATTCTTCTAAAAGTGGTGATCCAGTTTTGCCAACAGCACTTGCTGAAGATGCTGCCTTTCCTCCATTCTATCTTCTTGGACTCCATGTCAAATATGAGATGGCTGAAATTGTATGTGCTCAAGTTTGGATCATCAAGTTTTGTTCCGTTGGTCAACAGGTGTGTTTTGTGGCAGTACCAAGCCATTTTTATGACTATAGCTCTGTAGTATAGTTTGAAGTCTGGTATAGAGATCCCCCCTGTATTGCTCTTTTTGTTCAGGGTTGCTTTGGCTATTTGGCAGTCTTTTGTTTTTCCATATGAAATTAAGGAATTTTTTTCCAAGCCTGTGAAGAAACTCTTGGGGACTTTCATTGGGATTGCATTGAATCTGTAAATTAATTTGTGTAGAATGGATATTGTTACTATATTAATTCTTCCAATCCATGAGCATGGGAGGTCTTTCCATCTTCTGATGTCTTCTTCAATTTCCTTCTTCAGGGATTTAAAAAAAATTTGTAAAGATCTTTGGTGTCTTTGGTTAGGTTGGTTTCTACGTATTTTATTGATTTTGAGGCTATCGTGAGTGGGAGAGTCTCCTTGTATTCCTTATTCAGTTGCTTATTGTTGGTGTAAAGAATGGCTACTGATTTTTCTAGCTTAATTTTGTATCCTGCCACTCTACTGAAAATCTTAATCATTTCTAGGAGTTTTCTGGTGGAGTTTTTATCATCCCTTATGTAAACAATCATATCATCAGCTAAAAGGGATAGCTTGACTTCCTCTTTTCCTATTAGTACTCCTTTAATTTCCTTTTCTTGCCCTTTTGCCCTAGCAAGTGTTTCAAGCACTATATTGAAGAAGAGTGGTGACAGGGAGCAGCCTTGCCGAATTCCTACCTTTAAGGGGAATGCTTCTGTCTTTTCTCCATTTAGGATGATGTTGGCTGTGGGTTTCCTTTATATGGCTTTGATTACATTGAGGAATGATCCCTCCAATCTAATTCCCTCTAGGACTTTAAGCATGAAGATATGCTAGATTTTGTTAAAGGCTTTTTCTGCATCAACTGAGATGATCATGTGATTTTTGTCTTTCAGTCCATTTATGTGTTTTATGATATTTATTGATTTTCGTATATTGAACCATCCCTGCATCTCTGGTATGAATCCAACTTGGTCATGATGGATGATCTTTTTGATGTCGGTCTGTATGTGGTTTTCAAGTATTTTGTTGAGAATTTTTGCACCTGTGTTCATTAATGAGATGGATCTATAGTTCTCTTTTTTGGTTGTATCTTTGCCTAGTTTTGGTACTAGAGTGACACTGGCTTCATAGAAGGAATTTGGGAGATTTCCCTCTGCTTATATCCATCCGAACAATTTGAGTAATAATGGTTGTAAGTCTTTTTGATATGTTTTATAGAATTCTGCTGTGAAACCATCTGGGCTTGGGCTTTTTTTCTGTTCTGAAGGTTCTCCAAAAATCCACTTGGATACTCCTTCAGGAATTCCAGTTGTGAGGAGTAGATATTCCTCACTTAGCCCACACCCAGTACTCTGTGCTTCAGGTGGTCCTGGGAAATCCCCCATCTAAGCTCTATGCACTCATGTCTCACAGTGGCAACAGGCCCACCTTTTATACAACCTAGCAGGGCGTCTCTGCCCCCACAGCCACATGATTCAATTATCCAACAACCCAGTGATAGGATTATCCAACAATCTGCCTGGATGAAGTGCAAGGCTCCTACCTGTGCTTCAGGTGGTCCTGGGAAATCCCCGATCTAAGCTCTGTGCACTTGCTATATGCCAATATTAACTCTCATGAGTAACAACCAGAAATGTCTTTAGACAGTGCCCATTGTCCCCCAAGGGAAAAAACTATGCTCATTTGAGAACCACTGAGCCACATATAGGAAAGATTATAAACTGTTAAAAGAGTAGTGAACAAATGTTCTATAAGTTAAAACTCTTCTATGGCTAAGAGTTATGTTTAATAAGTTTTGGGGTTTTTTCCACAACAGAGCTCTTCTGATTTCTCTCTTATATTCCTATTGGATTCCTTCATATAGTCAGGAAAGTCTTGTAATGACCAGAGATCTGAATTCTATTTCTCACCTCTGTGCCTTCAGAGCAGTGATAAACGCATGTGCCTGAATGCATTTTCAACATGTTTACAGAGACCTCCGGAATGGCACTGAGGGCTCAGTGATGGGTCACTTGCCAGGTTGGCTGAGCCATGGTAACTGCTTAATGATTGTTAGATCTGCTTGTTGGCTATTGTTTTGGGCAACTCTGGGTCTCATTCCATTGCAATGCACACTTCCTACCTGATATAAATGACCCAGAATCCACAAGCAATTCAGGCCAATCCCAAAGACCTCAAAATTGAGTCCCATGACAGACTTTTTCTTTCATAAAAATATATCCCCTTCTTTCTGAATGGAAGACACTAAATGACCCTTTTAAGAGAACAAATCTTATTTGCTCCCTTTAGCCCAAGAGATATGGAGCTACCTAGCACAGTCTCGTGCCAGGTCTTCACCCACTTGTTGCTGGCTTGAGAGAAGGTAAGCTGAACACTTAAACCCCAAAGCTGTTCCTGAGCCTTCTGCCAGGCTGCCTCTTGCCTGCCAGGCCAGTCACTTCCTGCCTTTGAAGTGTTACAAACCCTCCTTATCATGCAACTGTCTGAATGCCTGCACTAATCTGGAGGAGAGTGGAAGCCAGATGGCAGGGACTGTGGCCTTGGCAAGTGGGGCAAGGGTGCAAAGGCCTATTTTCTGGGCCTTTTGTTTCCTTTCCTAGTCCTTGAACATTGACGTATTTGTATCTCTGGTGTCTCAAAGCAACTTTGAAGAGCTTGTGATAATAATTATATGGTAGTAATTGTTGCTTATCAGTTATCTGTTATTCACTAAGCAAAGTGCAAAGTACTTTTCCTATGAGCTCACTTCATCACTCTAGAAACCCAGTGAGGTAGTGGTTATATTTACTGTTTTAAAGATGATGTGACTCGGATTTAGAAAAATTCCTGCTTTTACATCACATAGCTGGTAAGTGGTCAGTCTTAGAAGTGTGAGGTATGGCAGAGCCTGTGTCCATGCCCTTGATCACTGGGTTATATAATCTTTCCTACTGTTTCCAGCCCCTGGACTAAATGTGATTGGCTCCAGAAGTGAAAACTCAATTATTGCATTAATCAACTGAAAATCATTTCTTTCTTAATTTCTCAACTATATACTAAGCCTTTACTACAAAGTATTTTAGGAAGACTTACATAAGACATGGCAGCACACTCAAAAAATTGAGGTGTATTAGGCATTGCATGGTGGGAGAATAAGAGACTGATAATTACATTAAAGTAAAATGTAATAAACAAATACAACAAGTAGGTTTGGTGATGAAAGTTTAAGAATGCTAATACACAGAAGGGAGCTATTAGCTTTATCTCCAGAGAGAGAAAATTAGAAAGAAGAGGTCCCAAAAAATAGAACCATTGGTATCCACAGATGTCAAAGGTATACAGAGAAGGCATCTGAGAAGAGAAGGTTTGAGCAGAGGACAGAACCAACGCAGAGAAAATGAGGCACTAGACAAAGTCTAGGATGGTTAAAGCGCAGGGGCTGGAGCCAGAAACAGATACCATGTAGAAGATAGCCCGCTTCTCCTCAACAGAGCCAGAGGTAGCTAACACAAACAAATTTTGTACTGGATCTCATGTAACTTCTTTTAATTTTGGTTTTGTGTGTGTGTGTGTGTGTGTGTGTGTGTGTGTGTGTGTGTTTTGTTTTTGTTTTTGTTTTTGAGACAGTACTCATCATGTAGGCTCTCCCAGGCCTAGAACCCCCTGTAATAACCCAGAATGACCTTGAACTTCTACTTCTTCCTCTGTCTCCCCAGTTCTGAGATTACAGGAATGTACTAGCACACCATGTTTATGCGGTACCAGGGAGTGAACCAAGAGCTTCATGAATGCTAGGCTATAATCTCAGCCCCAGTCATGTATAGTGCATATGTGTGTGTGCATATGTGCATGGATGTGGTGTAATGTAGTATAGTAGGATGTATTGTATGCACATGTTTGTACATACGTTTGTCTAAAGGTCAAAAGCTGAGGTCAGGTGCCTTTCTCTTCCTGTATTACTCTTTACCTTTTTTCTTATCTTTTTGAGACAGGGTTTCCTGTAACCCTAGCTGCCTTAGAACTCACTATGTAGACCAGGGTGGGCTCAGTATTGCAGAGATCCACCTGCCTCTGCCTTTTGAGTGCTGAGATTAAAGGTGTGCACTAGCACACTTGGTTTCTTCACCTTATGTTTGAGACAGAGTCTTTCACTGAACCTGGAGCTCACCATTTTGACTAGACTGGCTGCCCAGCAAGTACTAGTGATCCTCCTGTCTCCACCACCCAGCACTGGGGTTACAGATAAACACACACAGGACTTCTGTATGAGTGGTGGGTCTTCATGTTTGTGCTTTCATGGCAAGTATTATCTGCTGTACCATCTCCCCAGCTCCCTCATGTAGCTTTTAAAATATTTTTATTTCTGATAAAAGCTTCTGGTGAGGGTTAATGAGATGGCTCAGCAGATCACAGTGCTTGTACCCAAGCCTGATGACTGACCTTAAAATCTCCAGGAAAGAGCTAACTCCTGCAAGCTGTAATCTGACCTCCACAGGTGCACCATGACACGTGCAGACCCATACACATCCACACACAATAAATAAACAAATGTAAGAACAATTTTATCTCTAGTGATAACAGCAGAGCCCATCACTTGGCATGTGTGATAGAAAGATTAAGGTTCAAGTTTTACTCTAGTCAAAACCTTATACATACAACTTGAATAAATATCAACCTCATGGCATCCCACTAAAAGGATAACAACACTGACAGTAAAAAGCATCAAGGAACAATGAAGAATGATGGCAGAAAGATGAGAAAGGGAACATGATGCCATAATGCATGCCCTCTTCACCTTCCATCATCCCAAGTTCTCACTCTTGATAGTCGGCATCCCAAACTCTTGTCAGCCCCTCAGACTCCAATTTGACTGTCTGTGGCCTCTACTTCTTTGTGTATTCATATTATATAAAAGCACCTCATTTTTCTTCCTAATATAAATTAACTTAGATTCCAATTTTCTACCCTACCCAGCAGCTCCTTTCATTGTGCTAATTAGACTTATGGATAAATACAAAATCTTATCCAGGAGAAAGGAGAATGGGAAAGAATCTGAGCGTTTGTCCTTTATATCTGTGACCCGTTGCTCTTGTGTGTCCTTAGGGTAGAACCCACCTATTGCGAAGTACAGCTTGGACCCTTGATACCTATGTATACTTAGGCTAATAACATTTCTAGACCTTGATTTACTTACCTATGAAGTGGGGATAGTTTTACTTTTCCTAAAAATAGTATTGGGCACTCAAGGTGAAAAAGACTTAAAGTATAATAGGCTAAACATAGGTCCATGGATACAGGTTAGACACATCTGCTTTCTATGAGGTCTTGAAAGTACATATGGTCTTGGATGATAAACCTAATTGTCCTGACCAGAGTCTAAAGTATAGGCTTGTGGAAAAATCCAGCCTAAATTGAAGGCTAGCTTCCAGCTAGCTCGCCTCAGGGCACCGCATGGCCGAGGGTCTGACCCCGCCCCAAGGAGTAGCAAACAACATGGCTAGCTGGGTGGGGCAACCATGTGCAGTGGCATGGAGTTAGGGAACTTATGATTGGCTCTGGGAACTGACATCATTTAGTTTATAAAAGCAGGCTGTAGCAAGGAATAAATTTGAATTCATAGTAACATCATCATGGAATTCCTGGCCATTATTTTTTGTTAATTATTGCGTGCATACAGGCTAAGGTAGGCCTGCATTTCGTTCGGGTGACTAGTGGGTTGGAAAAGGGTTCCTCTTGTGGACCACCAATCTGGGTAGCTGGTGTTGTGAGTGGACATAGGCTGAAGATAGTCCTACAGCCATCAACCTGAAATTCCTGTCCAGGGTTCAGCAGTCTCTGGGAAGTCATGGCCAAGATTGGAACATGTGTCTCATGGGTCCAGGCTAAGGGCCTGAGTTGAAAGTACCACTCAGGTAGCTGGCTGGCCTCTGAGGGGTCAGCTCCCCACACTGTCCGCAAAGCGGGCACTGTGTTCCCATTCCCTTTAGCAGGGCTGCATGGTCCCTGTTCACCATAAAAAGAAAGCTTCCTACATAGACTCAGCAGGCCTCATTTCTTAACTGCCATTATTCCCTGTTTAATTTTTATTTCCTTGGCTTTTGTTCAATGCCATGCATTTCCCGGATCTGATTATAACAAAAGCTTCATGAATAGTGTGTTCTGTCAGTTTGCTAGACGTTTATGCTGTGGTTCAGAGCTGAACTATTTCCTCGAAGGTTGGTCTGGGTCTTCTCAGCATATTGCTCTCCATCTCCCTTTCAACAACACTAGAGTATCATCTCTTAGTGAAACAATGAAGTATTTCTTTTCTAGGTAGTGTTAGTGAATTAAAATAATCATAATACTTTAGTGAATCAATGTTCAGAAGTGTGCACCATGGTGAGCCTAATTTTGTTACTGTTTTGCAGAATATGTCAATAATAAAACTTTTCCATTTTTACTTATATTTCTTTCATGCATATCTATAAATTGCATATTATAGTATAACTGCTTATCATATTGCTGTATAATCATAATTAGTATTATTTTAATGGTTGCATAATCATTTGTCTATTAATGTACCACAATTTTCTTAACTTAAATTTTCAACATAGACTTGTCATTTTCATCTTTTTTCTCCACTATAAAAACCTCTAGGTTACATATTTGTATATACAGCTTCTTTTATTTTTATATTATTTCCTTAGGGTGCACTCCTAAGAATGGGATCACTAGATCAGGGGATATAAATTTTTGATGGGTTTTAAATAAATGCATGTTATTTTTCCAGTTTATAATGCAATGAGTGTCATATTAGCATTCTGTTCACATTACAATTTTATCAGAAGTGTGTATTGTGTTGCTATTCTATATTTAATATACTTACAAAGGCATCTTTTGTTTTGCATTTTTCTCCAAAATAACAAGTTTTAATCAAACATTTGCTTACAAATCAGGTATCTTCTCATGTGTTGTAAAGCCAAATAAACTTGAAAACCTAGGAACATTTCTTTTACAAGAGCTCTTGCTGTTGCCTAATAGCTTTGTGTATTAAGTAAAACTAATGTTGACCTTTTAGAAAAAAAATATTGTTATACTCATGTAATAATTAATTACTAAGAGTCTGTGTATAGAACATACATAACACAATAGGAAAAGTAGACATTTAAAATCGGAAGAATGTGTCTTCCCAACCCTTCTCAAAGTCCAGAGCAGGGCTACAATACAACCCTTAGTTCAATCTCTAGTCCGCCTTTAATGACTTTCACTCTCCAGTCTGTAACCTGCTCAGCCAGTCTGACTTTTCACTGTGCAACCTCAGGAGCTCTTAGACATATTGCTTCTAATATTTCCTTCTAGAGTTTATTTCAAGCTACTTAGTGAACGAGACCATCCCTATGCCCCGCCCCACCCAAAAAGAGCCTTGCACCATTCCCATCCTGATATCACTCCAGGTCAAATACATGCATGAACCCCTAGAATAACCGAAACAGTTTCCCAACCTGCATCCCTGTCATTGGGTCAAATGCCAAGTCCAGAGATCTGACTCTGCTCTCCCTTCCAGGCACTTGGCCTGACTCTTGACAAAGGTGTCTTCTGTGTTCTGCCAAGTGGTGCATGGATCTTCCATTGAGTACAAGCTACCACAAATCCATCCTGAGTTGAGTAACCATCATCTTGGCTAACACTTTCTCTTTGAGCAAAGGGTGTTAGGGTTTGTTTAAATAAGATAATTGCTGCTTATTGGTACTTGGGACTATAAAGGAAGTAACTAACTGTGGTGTTTTCCTCCTTTTCTTCTTGCAGCCTCAGTTGAGGGTTCTCCATAAACACTTTAGCCTTCCAAGCTGCTGTCCTGCCAGTGAATATGAAGATGGCCTGTTCCCCAGAGAGCAACTTACTCGTGGCACCGCCAGAAGAGATCCCTGAAGTATTGACAGATTAACTGAGAAAACACCCATTCAGTCAAGATTTGGGGCTTTGGGAAAAAAAAAATCTTAGTTTGCTGTAGATTTTCAAATGTGGTGCATAATATACAGTGCCAACTGGTTCTGATTGGTCATTGGCAGACCGTTAGCTAGAAAACTGCTTCCAGTTTTCATCACTGTGCATAACTCAAGTTCCTGTTGGGGCTCTGTCTGTGCCCTTCACTAGAAGTCCTGTTTAGCATGGCAACCACTGGATTATTTTATTATGTGTACAGATGGCATGACGTTTTAGAAAAAAAAAATTACAGCAGCTCTGTAATCTCAGTGGAAGTGTTCACAAAATTATGCCCTGGTAGGAATGTAAATGTGTCTCAAGTATGTTAGTTATGATGTCCAAAGGTATTCTGTCCAACTCTGAAGCACTTTATATATGAGAACACTACACTGAGGTGAGTTAGCACGTGTGATACATGTAAGAAAACAAGTGTATTTTCTTTTCTTTATAAATCTTGTCTTTCTGGTTCAGACTGTCCAAGACAAACTTCACTCCTAGTATATCCCCCTTGTTTGTGGTAGATTGGTGTATATATGGCCACAATACTGTTAGAGTTCACCTCTTGACACTTTACTGAATAACTGGATAACTTGTAGCACCAAAGGGATGTCAAAGCAGGCCTGGTAATTGGAATATTTGAGTTCTTGGCTCCTTGTACCCAGGCACAACTTAACACACACAATTCTTTATATAGAAGAATTTGGTCAATGTACATATTCTCTTGTTCTGTAGAGGAGTTCTTCCGAAAATAAAAAAAAAAAAAAGAATGGCCTTCTTTCTATCAAAGACCACTGTGGATTGATGCCAAGGGCAGCAGAATGCAGTCTTCATTTGTGGTCTCACTTCTACACAGGAAAACTTTGAAAGGTCAAGTTTATAACATCAAGTGACCCTACTATGCACCTAGAGAAGTGAAAGGCTTCACTCTCACACTAGGTTCCTTCCTCAGTATAGAGCCTACTCATCCTTTTTAATTCTTCCTAGAATTGTATCTATCATGACTTATTTTTTATTCTCTCTTACAACAAAGCACAGTCCTAGGAAACCTAGTCACTAAGTGATTACTTATCTGAACACTAGAGAAGTGTCCATTCAGGTTGACTGGCCATTTATGACACATCAGCAACTTTTTCCTGGACATAAGTTGGCTGAATCAAAATCTCAACAAAGTGTGTTTTGCAGGCCCATTAACCTAACATGGAAGTGACAGGCTCTATTTTAAATAGATGTAATAATTTCTAGAACCCTTTCAGCACAAGCAAGCATTTTTTTGGCGGGGGTGGTCTTCAGATATTCATTGTCTGTATCCTCTTGGGGGCCTTGGGAAGAAGAGAGAGGCCTGAATGTGAATCAGATACATCACCATAAGTGTCTCTCCACAGGATGACTCCTGTTAAGATGTGGACTGGAGGAGTTCCTAATAGGAACTCAGAGAAATTATAGTCATGAGATCTGGCCTTTTCAAAAGTCAGTACCCAAACCATCTAGGCTACCATATATGATAAATCTCTAGAAATCCAGAATCAAGATGCCAAACCCTGGGCAGCATGGATATAATGGCCCCATCCATCTCCATGGCTCATCCATTCAGCTTAGTTCTAACAGAAGGACTTTTGCATCCCTTCATTCTTCTTTCCACTCAACAATTATCTATTGAAAGATCCACCATGTGCCAACTCTGGTGTATAATGCAGACTCTTCCTGATCTTATTTAAAACTATCTCTTTCTCTCAAATACAACCCACTCTTTCCACAAGGAAAACAAAGTTCAGACAGCATTTACACACAAATAGATCCATTCTCTTCCCCTCAACAGAGTAACATAGGAAAACGCTCATGGTAGATGTCAGAAAGATCCTTGGCCTGAATGCATGGGCAGCCCCAGAGCACATATTTGTACCTTATTAGACAGCCATCTAAGCAGAATAGAACTTCCCAAAGCAGCTTTCAGTTGCTTTTCTGGATGCCCACCCCAGTTACCTGTATTTCCATCCTTTATATACATATTACCATTTATCACTATGCTGGATTCTCCAAAGCTCCAATTCTTTACTCCAAAAGATGTTGAATTGATTCTGATGAATCCTGTAAGCTCCCTAGTATAGCTGGGCACTAACTGGTCTGGCCAGTGATAGTCTGAGACTCCTGCTAACATCGTTGGACAACTGGACATATTATACAGTACAGAGGGACAGTAAATGATGGTGGTCAATTATTACTTTGGCCTTTGCAAAATGATCTAAACAGTTTTCTTAAGTTTCCTCCTTTTCTTGAGTCAAAAGATAATGGGAAAAGATGGAAGTGGGGGAAGGCAAAAGGGAGAGAATTAAAGAGCCTGGCTGAAGATGGTATTTCTAAATATACCTTAATACCTGGCACACCCTACATATTTGTAGATGAACCTCTGCCATTTTCCAAACTGTTGACCTCTGCTTGAAGTCGTTTTGGAGCATACTTTGGAATGGAAACATGGTGGTACTCACAAGCAAAACCAGCAAAGTGGAGAAATGACTTCACTCGAGGCTCCTGGCTGCTTTGTTCATGGAGATCCTCTGTGATCACCCCAGTTATTTTCTGCTGTGTTGTTCCTTCTGTGTGTGTGTGTGTGTGTGTGTGTGTGTGTGTGTGTGAAAGAGAGAAGATGAGAGAGAGTAGATTAAAGAGAGATAGAGAGATAGAAAGAGAGATAGATCTTACCTCTAGAAATCCAGAAATGTAAGTTTTGTCTAGCAGGAAGGGAGAGATGGGGAAGGAAAGGGTAAATGTTTTGATGTATAAAAGGTATAAACTGTTGAGGCTTAACTTTTCCTTTTACTTAAACCTGTGTTGCACCTTTTATTAAAAGGCTGACACCCACACTTGTGCAGGAAATGCACTCTTGGGAATGAACTGAAATGAATAATTATCAGGCCCTCCAGGGTGCCAAGGGGATTAGCTTGTTCCAGATCCAGAACTGAATTTAAATATGCAGAGCATCAGTGGTTCTGCTAGGGTAGAAAGCAAATGACTTTAGTAGCTTGGGACTTGCCTAGGGGGATAGGGACCCTATTGAATTTCTTTATGGGGAATGCAGAATCTTCAAATCTCTGCATAGGCTCTGTGAGATGTGTACCTACAGAGTTGGTTTCTACCCCCAGAATACAGGTAAATACACCACCTTCTCTCCAGAGTCCCTTTCCTGCAGCCCAGACAGAGGCTTATAGCCCTTAGTGCTGAGGGGAAAGGGAAGATCAGCCTTTCTTGTGAATATAAACCAAGGATAAGAACCTCTAATGGATCCACCACACATACTCCCAGGTACTTGAAAACGCTTTCTTTGTCTGAAAGTCACATAATGGCTTTTGGGTGCCAACAATAAAAGTCTCAAGGAAGTAAAGTTTTCAAGACCCCCCTGAGCACTTTCAAGGTTTTTTTTTTAAACCAAACCCCCTTCTCCCCCACATGCTAAGCAGCTTCATTCTTCGCAATGTTTGCCTCTGCATTCTTTAGAGTAATTTTGCTACTTGACAACTAGACTTAAAGCTGCCATAGACTTAAAAATCTGATCTTTAAAACTGACATAAATTCTTTTATTCCTGAAAGGCTGTTTTTACCCCCCTCTCCCACGGCCCCTCCACTCCACTTTTGGCTTTGTTTTATGTGTATGTGATTTTTTTTTCTTCTTTTTTCACATGATGCTGTGGAAAGATTTCAAGTATTCTATAAAGGATGGAAACAGAACACAGTCCTCACTTATTTTTCCCTGTCCTTACTAATAATTCCTCCTTAAGCTTGACCTTAAGCAGTAGAGCGCAGCTTTCCTCTCCAGGAAGTCACTGGCCAGTGCTAATCATCCAAACAAAGCTCAGAGGATCAGGGAGGGGAACAGGACAGGAGATATTTCTACTTAGGCATAGCTGAGGACTCCTGCACGCATCTCCTTAGATCTGGCTCCAATCCTGGAGTCAGAGAATGGTCCTGTGAAATCTAGTTATCAATTATATAGAAAGCCTGTCAGTTTCAAGGCAAAATTAAAAAAAAATAAATAAACGTTGTTTCCATTCTGTTGTTGCTACCTGGAATACAAGTAACAGACTTCTTAAAGCTGTAGGAAGCCTGGGGAAAAGGTAGCCAAGTGTACCTCGTTTGGGAAGTTGCCTGCAGGGTCGGTATCAACGGTGTCATCTTCTGTCCATCCACTTTAGTTCTAGAGGCAACATCTTGTGTGAGGGAGAAGACAAGTACTGTTTCTAAAATCTAAAATGTGTCCCATGGAATCTACCAGTGACAACTGTAAAATGGAAGCGCCACCAGGCATTGGCTACTTGGTCTTCTGCTTGACATCAAAATGACCAACAAATGGCTTCCATGGAACAATGGAAGGTGGATTATGTAGGTTTCGTAAAACTAAGTTTCACTTGCCATATAGGGCTTCTTAAGAACCACGAGCACCCTAAGCATTCTCCCCTCAGAAACCCCTTTCTAATTATTTCAAGCATTAAAAGGCACCAGCAACTTACACTGAATTTTATTTCCAAGTCCACTGAACCGTGATTTTAAATGTTTCTGATGCATTGGCATTATTTCTGATCACATAACATTTTTAAATTTGGGGGCTAATGGTTTGGGAAGTTGGGTTAAATGATTGTTTTATTGTTGTTTTCCAAAGCTCCAAAGCTTGTGATAGCCTTAGGAAAGGCCTGGGAGCCGAACCTTTCCACCTGAAACGTACAGCATTGATGGAACAGCTCACTGGCATTCTTTCCGAGCAGTGTGTTAAATTCATCCAACTTGGAAGGACTCATACATAAACGAATCACAACACTGAACACTGCTGGGCTCCGACTTCCTCGTCCACAGCCTTTTAAAATTCAATCACTTGGAAATAAAGAATTGAATCACACGGTTTTTCCACATTAGCACAGACATGCACGTAACTACCAAATATCGATTTCCAGTTTTGATTGACTTGCAAACACAACACAAATCTGTTTTGTGGAGTTGCAGCTAATCACTGCCACCTCTTCTCAAGTCCTGTAAAAATGTATTCAAACATGTTATACTAAGACAAAATCCTATAACAAGAATTCTTATCATGGTGGGTCATTATTTCATTTGGGATAGGAAAACCAATTTTTCATGAAAAACTTGTCATTAAATACCTCAAACACCTAGATGTTGTTCCTATCCCATCTCCAAACTGAGATGCTCTTCCGCCATCTCAGAGGTGACCCCACTTTCTAACACAGCACAAAAGCCATGAAAGGATGTTTTAAGCTCTAGATAGGCTCCATATTTTAATCATAAATGCAAAAATGGGATTTGAAGTTTGAGCACTGCTGGGGTCCTTGATTTGAAGATCGCTAAATCAATTGCAATTAGCTGCACTTAATGGAACTGCACTAGAAGCTTCCCACTGGACTCAGGAAGGGTTGGGTAGGTCCTGTTTTGAGATCCCATACCGTGCATTGAAAATCAGCCTTGCTTTCTCCATACATCAGCCACGGAGATGTTGATGTGTGTGTGTGCCAGTTCTTCTTTCTGTCAAAATGCCTCTGGTGAGGCCGGGATAGGCTTCATTTGATAGAGTGCTTGTCAAACACCCTGTAAACCAGGTATGGTGGTGCACACCTATAATCCCTGCACTAGGGAAGTAGAAGTTGGAGTATCTGGTATTTAAGGTCATTCTGGGCTGCGTGAGATCCTATGTCAAAAAAGAACTTTTTTTGAAAAAAGGCTCCCAGTTACTAATGGTAACCTTGAAGACCACTTTGGGTAGGCAAGGTTATGTATGTTCAAATACAGGAAGCTTATTTGTTCTTATTTATTTGGCTGATTCTTTAGGCATTGCTGGGGAATTGAACTTGAGGTCTCCAGTGAACTAGTCACATCACATCCCAATAGTGCAGAAGCCATGGCTCTCCAGAGATGTTGGCCCACCCCGGGCTTAGGAGAACTGCTGCTTGCTTCCACTCACACCGTGCAATAGTGGGGTTTGGCCTCGCTTACCTGCCCCTGCCTTTGCTCCACCAATAGAAACGTGTCATCATCCTAAGAACACCATTCTGGAGAAGACTGAGGTTTGGCTACTGAAAGAAGCTCACATTGCAGAAAGCGCTGGATTTTTCATTGCGAATCTCAGTCACGGTTAGAACAGAGGAAACTGGTCTGCAGAAAAGCCGAAGCAGCACAAATGTTTTGAAACTAATTCCACCAAACCTCATATCGCTGAATCACACTACTGTAGTTCCAGTTAATCCAACTATTTAATATCATTAGGCACTAAATTAAATAGCTTTACACAAAATTTTAGAAAAGATCAATATCGTAACAAAGTTACAGATTAGCGGTAAAAAGCACCCGAGTACAGAAACTATTGATCTGTTGTGGTTTATATACATCAGTTATTCTCAGGACTTTGTAGAGATTGGCACTCCTCTGATAAAAGGATAGAAACTGTTCTGAATCCAAGAATGATAAGCCACTAGAAATCGTGCAGTGCCGCTGGGCCTTAACCTGTCCCGGCTGCTCTCTGTCCCTCACCAGCCACAGTGTTTGGAGACTAAAAGGAGTTAATGGGGACAGCTGTCCCAGGCCACCAGTCTATGCATAACTGTAATGGTGATCTGGGTTATGGACGTTAATATTTTCCCTTCAAAGCTGTTATGACTAAGCCTCCACTCTGGAATAGAAAGAGGGAAAGGAAGAATGATGAGAAAGCAACAATCTGCATTTTAGAAACATACAGAGACAGACACAGACATGGACACACATACATAATCTTTTTCTGAGAAACAGGAAATGGTCTGCAGAATCAGTACTGAGGATATTCACTTATCTCAATTTTACCCACCCCACCGCCCCCCCAAGCTCCAGAGAACAGTGACCTAGTCATGAGTCAGTATAGGCAGAGACTCCCCATCCTCAGGTTGTAGAAGACCATTCATTGACCATGTGAAGCTGGCAAGGTGAAGGCCACAAAAAGGAGAGAAGCATAGCAGACTTCCCTTATCAGTAACTACTGTGTATTAGTATTTGTTCTAGGAAAGAAAGAGGGAGAAAAATCATAAAGTCTGAATCAAATAGAAGAACAATGCTTTGTACAGTCTTAGCAGGGCTGGGATGTAATTCAGTGATAGACTACTTCCCTAGTTGTACAAGGACCTCAGTTCAATCCCCAGCACTGCAAAAATGATAAGCAAACCAAAAGCTCCTAAAATAACAGAGTCGGGGGATTTGATTGATAACAAACTGATTCATTCTTTTATCAACATAAATAAAGGGCACATTTTATAACACAAAAGCCTGTACAGAGGGTAGAATATTTTTTTCCTTTTTTATTGAATTTTTGAAGATTTTCCTATAATATATTATGATCAGATTTAGCTCCCCTTCCTTATCTGTGGCCCCCTTAATACTCCCTGCCAGTTTCACGCGCTCTATTATATACGGTCCAATTTGTGTTTCCAAATATCCTTTGGTGTGGGTGCCTCTGCTGGAGCCTGGTTATCCTACCAAGAGTTACACCCCCAAAAGAGTCTCTGCCTGGCAGCAGCCATTGGCTGCTAATAATGCCTCAGGGAGGGTTGGCATTTCTTCGCCACTTCCCCACTTCCATGCTGGGGATTTTGGTCTGAATTGAGCTTATGTGGAACTTGCACATGCTGTCACCATTGCAGTAGTTTCCACGGGTAACTTTGCAGCCGTCCGGAAAACTCTATTTGCTTGTGGTCATCCAATGGATGGTATACATTTGTATAAGGTCCTTAAGTGAGTGGGTAAGGCAGCAGTCAAAATTCTGTTGCTCTTCCAAGAGTGCTTAATTAAATATTTCATTTATTCATTGCCCACAACTGCACTGCTTTCTTTTCTTTTCTTTTCTTTTCTTTTCTTTTCTTTTCTTTTCTTTTGTTGCTTCACTTTTGGTTGTTTTCACCCTAAAACATGTACCAGGCCCAGACTTAGGAAGACAGCAATCAAGCTATGTGGCAAAACAAGAGTGCCTTTTCTGTTGGATGTTCACTTTTGTTCCCTGGGTTCCAGGGCCTAAGATATTTAGAAACATTTTTTTTCTCTAAAGTTAAGAATTATTGTGCACCCCAATTTTGAGCCACTGATTTCTGTACCCTGAGCAGCTACCAACCTGCCAATCC
The DNA here is from genome assembly GCA_009823505.1 of Rhizomys pruinosus. NCBI lineage: Eukaryota > Metazoa > Chordata > Mammalia > Rodentia > Spalacidae > Rhizomys > Rhizomys pruinosus. The sequence continues at coordinate 1,756,945 of VZQC01013137.1, forward strand.
TGTTTGGGTCTCCTTTATATTTTCTTACCATATTTCTTTCTATTTTGGGTTTTCTTCAAGAAGAGTGGGGAAGGGGCATGATTCTTTTTAAATTGATAAGAATAACACTGTACAGATTTCTGCCCACTTGTATCTGTGAGCATGATCTCTATCAGGCTTGAAAATCTGCTTTATCATTTTGTATATTTGACTATTTTGTATTCAGTACTACTTGATTCCTTATATGCATGGCAATGTATTAAAATGTGGGATTTCTATTACTGTGTAAAAGTGTTTTGATTCTGATTTCGACATATATCCTTGGCAAAAAAAAAAATTACATTAAATTTTTCATTTCTATTTTCCTCACCTCATCAGCTTTCCAGAAGAAAAGAAAAGTTAACAGCATTTCACTTTCCCTGTGTTAGCTAATGATGCAATTCATGGTGGAAAATTGTCCTCAATTATGCTGTGTTTCCTGGAGAAATAATATATCTGAGATGAATTGGTGGCCTCCCTTCAGCTCCCAGCACACAGAATTCCCCCACACTGAATCCCACCAGTGTGACTGGCCTTTCTGTTGAACACTTCAGTGTTGAGCACAGCTGGATAGAAGTCATAATTCTCCTCATGCCTAGACATGGTAGCACAGCAGAGAAAGATGGGACCAAAGACCAGCAGCCTGTTCTTCTGCCCACATGTCTTAAATGCTCACAGTGATGTGGAGTATGGAATTTCCCAACACCTCCTGCCAGCATTTTGGTGACCAAATAGGCTGTCTTTTATCAATAGACACTGGCATTCACATAACTCCCGCTCCAGAAGTCTGGAGTGAGAAGCCAGCACTCCCAGGCATTTGATGTAATCAGTGGTGTTAGCTCAGCAAATATCTGGATTCCCTCCACATTCATCCACATATATTAAAGATACTACATTTTTCTTAAAATTAAAAAATGCCCTGAATAATAAGATATACCAAATATAAGCAAGATCATTTACCTGCAATAAGGTACTGTATTCACCCGTTTTGTCTCAATAAGGCATTTTAATGAACACTTATAGACCCCCAAGACTTTATCTCTACCAGATCTGGAGAAAGGCACCTTTTCCAGAACAACAACAACAACAACAAAAAAAAAAAAACCCTCAAAATTCTGTATAAAAAGAAGTTTATGGGCCCAGCATTGTAGAACATACCTTTAATCCCAGCACTCAGAAGGTAGAAGCAGGTGTAGCTCTGTGAATTTGAGGCTACCCTGGTCTACATAGTAAGTTCCAGGCCAGGCAGGGCTACACAGTGAGACCCTTTCTCAAAACACAAAAACAAAGAATAAAAGAGAGGGAGAGAGAGAGGGAGGGAGGGAGGGAGGGGGAGGAGGGGAGGGAAGGGGAGGAAGGAGGGGGGGAGGATAGAAGAAAGGAAGGTCACTGGAACTGTGGCTTCAGAGATGGCTCAGTGAATAAAAGCATTGGCTGCTCTTGCAGAGGATGCAGGTTCAGTTCCCAGAACCCACATGGCAGCCAGCAACTGTTCATAACTCCAGTTCCTGGGCATCCAAACCTTCTTCTGGCTGACCTCCACAGGTATTACATGCATATAGTGCACTTACATGCAGGCACAACACTCATACACATCAAATAAAAATAAATTTTTAAAATGTAAAAAGACACCATTGTATACTGTAAAATTAGTGTTGCTTTTCCTTTTGTAAACAAAAGCAAAACCTGTGATATAGTAACCAGGATAACCTGTGAGGTTAGCCCCTCACCGAGGGGTCTACAAATCCTCAAAACACTGAATACCTTCTAACTTTAAACACACATTCTTCTCCTAGTTTCTCTGTGCATAGTTTGAAGACATGGAAAATGAGGTGGCCTTGTAGGTGGTCTATTTAAAGATATTGAAACCATGGCCCCCAAACCAAAGCTTCTCTTCTTCTTGACATTTCTTTCTTCCAGAAAGAAATGGTGCTGCTGGTTTTGACTTTCTGGGTGCTGCTGGTTTTGACTTTCTGGGTGCTGCTGGTTTTGACTTTCTGGGTGCTGCTGGTTTTGACTTTCTGGGTGCTGCTGGTTTTGACTTTCTGGGTGCTGCTGGTTTTGACTCTCCTGTGTTGTCCCTTTTCCTCCATTGATCTTCTACCTTCAATTGGTCTCTCATTTCTTATGTTTGCCTGGACACATTTCTTTGTTCTTCTTTATATAGTCTCTTCTTCTGTCCTCTTTTTTTTTCCACCTGATCTCTCTCTCTTTCAACCCATTTTTTTAGTATGGGAGACTCATATTTTCAGCCCGCCTCTTGGTATATCACACCTTCTCAGGTTAGGTAATAATTATGTACCCCGCATGCTGTGCTTCTCACCTTCCAGGTAAGATGCACCCACATGAAAGTGTCAAGTCCATTATGGGGTAAAATGATCCAGTTTGTGATTTGGATTTAAAGGCCATTCCACAGGAGAGAATTCACATCTAGTTCTGTAAACCTGGTCAAAAACTTCTGACTAAGGAGATCATAGGCCCTAGTATGGAAGCTATAGTTCTTTTATCAAATAGACATAATGTACCCATAAAATATTTATCCTCATAATTATTGCTGCTGTCAGATTTGGTCAGAAGAGTTTCTTTTGTGCAGTGCACAGCAGCAATTGCAGACTTATAGCTAGTCATAATGCCAAGAATAATTGACTGTTGAATGCTCAGCTGATAAATGGGATATCGATATCATCCCATCCAAAACTCAGGGGATATTGAAAAGGAGGGGGTCAAAATAATCTTAAGAGGTGGAAGAATGGCAGAGTGTTGTAGAATGGTGTGTTCTAGATGTGGCATGGCTGTTGAACAATTGGACTCTTGGCAACTCTGTTTGTCTGCAGAAGACCTGCACAACACCGAGCCTGTCAATCTGCAGCCATGGAGGAGAGGGAGGCTTGTGAAGCCCCATTCTTCTCTGAAGATCTATACAGTTTACGGTTGCTGCAGAAAGGAGGAACATTTTCTTCAGTGTTATGGCCACCAGTTAGTCACATATGCTCCAGATACACAGTCAAAAAAGATAGGAAATTCGTGAGGGAAATAGTTGAAAAGATGAAGGGGATCCTCAGTTGTGTTAGGTAGATAGGTGAGGATAATGGGAGCATACTATCAAAATACATCATATGCTTCTGTAAAAATGTCATAGCTAAACACAGAGTGTGTGTGTGTATAAAGAAATGTTAGGTGAACTGAATTAAATGTTGTGCCATGTTCTTCCCAGCTCATTTTCTTCCTGCCTATTGAGTCTAGCAGCCCTTCTATTCTTTATTAAGAAAACCCCCCTCGTGAGACTAGAGAGTGGCTCAAGGGTTAAGAGCACTGACTACTCTTGAAGATGACCTGGGTTTGGTTCCCTGCACCCATATGGCAGCTAACAACCGTCCATACTCCAATTCCAGGAGATTCAGCACCCTCTTCTGGCCTCTACTGGCATTGCATGCATGTGAGAAACAGGCAAAACACACACACAAAAAATAAATAAATAATTTTTAAAAGAGAATCCCCTCATTGTGACAAAATCAAAGTCA
>VZQC01013140.1:0-40754 GCA_009823505.1 Rhizomys pruinosus
TTTTTCTCTCTTCTTCAACTGTAGTTGACATTTTGCTGGGTAAAGTATTCTGGGTTGGCCTCCTTGGCCCTTAACACAGGGATGCTTTCTTCCATGTTCTTCTTGCTTTTCATGGTTTGAGGCGAGAAGTCAGTGGTAGAAGTCCGTTGTGATTCTGATGGGGTTTCCCTTGTATGTGACTGTTTTTCTTTTTGGCCTCAGAATTTGTTTTGTGCATCTAGCATTTGACTATGATATGGCGTGGGGTTGTTCTTTTCTGATCTGTCTATTTTGTTCTATGTGCTTCTTATTTGTATGGGCTGTCTATTTTTAGTTTGCGGGAAATTTTCAATCTATTATTCTGTTGAAGTTCTGATCAATACTATTCTCCTTGAGATTCTTCTCCTTCCAATATTCCTATGATGCGGAGGTTTGTCTTTTATAGTGTCCCATATTTCCTGGTTGTTCCACTTTGTGTATTTTTATATTTTCCTAATCTTTATTTGAGCTTTTTAATTGCTCTGTGTTATCTTCCAGGTCCTGATATTCTCTTGTTCTGCTTCCTCCATTCTACTTCGCGGATTTTTTCCTTTTCTTTTCTTCTTGATTGACTGAGTTCTATAATTCCTTTTTTTGTTTCCTTCTGTGTTTTCTTTAGTACTTCCATTTCTTTTTGAGCTTCTCAAATCTTTTCTTTGCTGCTTCTCAAATCTCTTCTTGGTGCTCCTTTTTTCTTTTGGTTGGCTTCTTTTCAGTGTTTCTACTTCCATTCGGGTGTTTTTTCTCCCTCTAGTTCTTTCTGGAGTTGTCATTTCTGTTCCTTTAGTTCTTTCAATGTTGTCCATTGTATCCCTCTCGGTCCTTTTGAGTTTTTCATTCTCTATCTTTAATTCCATGACTTCTTCTTTATTTTCTTTAATTTCTCTGCGTATGTCTGCCATTATTCGTCTAAGCTCTGTTCCTTGGGTCTCCTCCAAGGGGATCTCATTTTTGGTATCTCCTCCAGGTTTGGTCGGGCCTGGTGTGGGAGTATCCTGTGTCCTTTCCATTGTCTGTCCCTTCGTGTGTCCCTGGCAAATATGTTCCCTTTTGTGGTTAAAGTCACAAACGACTTTTCACTATATTAGTGGATGGTTTTTTTTGCCTAATTATATGATTCTTTTTTTTATTTTTATGGTCGTATTGACTTGGCTCGGTTTCAGGCTTTCAGTTTGTGTATATATTGGATGTAGGAAGCCTAAGTTAGTCTTCACTTTCTGTTCTGAAGTCTCCACAAGGAAGCCCACTTGGTTCTTAGCCAATCACTTCACGCGGGGGTGGGGGGTGTAGGGGTGGTGGGGTGGGGGTGTTGGATTGTGTGCCTGATCTAGCCCGCGCCCCTGTCCCTCTGGGCCGGGGAACACCTAGACGTGTTCACCGTGAGACCCTCTCCCAGCTGCCCCGCCCCAATAAAAAGCCTAGAGCCGTAGAAGATGGTATTGGCCAGAGATTCTTTTTTTTTTTTTTTTTTTTTTTTTTTTTTTTTTTGGGTCTCACTCTGCCGAACCCACTCGGTTCTGCCCACCAAGTCAAGCCGGGGACCCGAAGGAGAGAGGGAAACGCGACTATCCGATTCAACCGTGCGCGGTCCCTCTGGGCCGGAGACCCGGTAGACGGGTTAGAGCAAGGACATATCCCAGATTGCCCCCGCCAAACCCTTACCGCCTAGAGCTGTAGAGCTGTGTACCTGGCCTGCGGCGTTATGGCCGTCTCTAAGTCTTTTAATTTTATATAACACAGTTTCGCAATGTTGATAAAAGAAACTAAGAAAAATATAAAGCTCAATTTTTTACTAACAGCTATTGAGACTCATTAATAAGTTTAGTAGAAGCATGATTTCATTGTATATCACTAATTAAGATATTTCTGCTAAAAAAAAAAAAGAATCAATTAAAAACAAAAGACAAAGATGACACATTTTAAGAATTACAGCTACCTAAGGTGTCTAGAGGTGTGTAGCCTTCATTAGAATGCTGTACTGCGCGGGCCGTATGGTGCACACACTTTTAATTCCTAGCACTGGGAGGCAGAGGCAGGCGCGCACTATATTTTGCGCTTCAGCAGCCTGCGTCTACACGAGTGAGTCTCAAGGGGACAGCCGGGGCTACAGGGCGACCCTGTCTCGAGGAAAAGACCCAAAAAAGAAAAAAAAAAAAAAAAAAAAAAAAAAAAAAGAATGTCTACTGCTTCTTGCAGCTGGCTTAGGTTCCCTTCCCAGAATACATTTCAGGTTTGTAACTCCACCTCCAGGAAATCCAAGCTTTAATTTAGCCTGCATGGACACTGAGGCAACCAACACACACACACACACACACACACACACACACCACACACACAAAATAAAAGTATAAAACCTTAAAAATGGATTTTCAAGGGGAGCGGTTATCTTAATGACCTTTTGTTTTATGGGTTCTTTGTTCCTCATGGTACACATTATTGTTATTTCCTAGGCCATGTCTAAATTGACTAGAAAATCTTCACACTCTTCTGAAGCCCAGTAATGCTAAAATACTATCCAATAGCTTGACCTCTCCCTTGAGTCTACAAATAGATTACCACTGAACCAGCGAAACCACCCTAAAATACGTTGAGCTCAGATTGTATTCAGTCTTCCAGTTTAGATTTAAGTACTGTTCTCTATCTACATTGGATATTTGGCTTAAATAAATTCCAAGATTTCAGACTTTCGTAGGTTTTTCTTAAAGACTTTCAGTTTGGACTGGAGAGATGGCCTAGAGGTTGAGAGCACTGACCGCTCTTACAGAGCGCCCGGGTTCGATCCCCGCACCCAAATGGCAGCTGAGCACCATCTGAAACTTCCTAATTCCAGGAGACCTCCAGTTCCAGGGGGATCTGACACCCTCTTCGACCTCGCGCATTGCAAACACAGGTGCCCCACAAAGCCTACATTTGCATCCCGACAGTACATTCATACACAGAGTAAAAATAAATTAAAATAAAATAACAAAAGATTGCAGGTCTTAATGATATTTACATTTTACATTATCACTTTCTCAAAATGTATGTCAGTTACATTTAACAATAACTAGTTTATAGAAAGATAGAGCCGAATATGCATTTATAGTGAACATTTGAAAATTTCGCGGACTAAATTATGTCTATAAAGACTTTATTAAAAAAATCTTTTTTAGGGGATGGAGAGATTGGCGCCTATGCGGTTACGCCTCGCCACGACTGCTCTTACAGCGGACCCTGTTCTATCCCCAGCACCCACATGGCAGCCGAGAGCAGTCTGAAACTCCAATTCCAGGAGCAACTCCAGCTCCAGGGGAAATCTGAGACCCTCTTCTGCCCCTCGAGGCATTGACACGGGTGCACAGACCTGCATTGAGACAGTACACTGATTACACCTACAGAAATAACTAAAAAATTAAAAAAATTATTTTTAAACATTTTTTTAAAATTATTTTAAGGGAATGAAGAAAAACATCAGAAGACTTTGGAAAGATCCTACAGCTCATGGTTTGGAAAATTAATATCGTAAAATTGTCCATTCTATCCAAATTACTATACAGATTAAATGCAATCAATTAAAATGTCATGAGTTTCTTCACAGACTGGAAAAAAATCCTTAAATTTATATGGCAAACCAAAGACCTCAAATAGCCAAAATCCCGGAAAGAGCATAAAGGGGGGACTCACGATCACAGCCTTCAAACAAATATTACAGGGCTATAGTCATGAAAAACAGCCTGGTACTTGCACAAAAGAAGTAACATTAGACTAATGAGAAAAAAAAAAAAAAAAACCCTGCAGATCTAAACTTTACCACACCACAAGTTCAGGCCACATCATTATTGAACAAAGGGGCCAAGAAAGACTCAAGGGAAAGGCAAGAAGAGCATCTTCAGTAAATGTGTGTTGACAAAACTGGATCACCACTTGAGAAGATAAAATTTAAACCCCTACCTCTACTCCATGTCACAAAAAATCAACCCCAAACTGGATCAAAGATCTCAATGTTGATTAACCAAAAACTCTGAAGTGATGAAAAAAAATGCAGCAGCACTATACAAGACCTAGGCATTAGGAAAGGACGATGTTCTAAATCAACAGCAGCTGCACAAGAAATAAGGTCGACACTTATGACAATTGGGGCCTTACTAAACTCAAAAGTTTCTGTACACGGAACAGAACAAATCAAGAGAAGAGAAGAGCAAACCCCAGTGAGGTGGAAGAACCTTCACTGATCATCTGATTAAACGATTAAATTCAGAATATATAACTACTCAAAAACAAAGAAAGAAAAAAACATGACCTTACTAAATAGATGGGTTAAAGAGCCTAACAGAGACTTTGCACAGTAAGAAGTAAAGATAGCTGACAAACATCTTAAAGAGTGTTCACATATTAATAATTTAAAAAATGCCAAATTAAAACCACTCTCAGATTCTGCACATTCATTGTTTATTGCAGGTCTCTTCACAACAGTGAGGAGCGGGAACCAACCCACATGCCCTCAACAGATTGGTTGATGACCAAAACATGGTTTATTTACACAATGGAGTTCTTCTACTCAGCAGTAACGAAAGATGACATCATGACTTTGAAGGTAAATGCGATGGAACTAGAAGATATTTATGCTAAGTGAAGTAACAAAAGTCCCAGAAAAGCAAAGGACATATGGTTTCCTTCATTTCTGGATGCTAGCACCAACGGTCTAAATCAACTGAGCAACATCAATGTAATTTTCTTCTTTTTGTGAAAGCAACTGTGCTCTTATAATGTGAATCCCTTAACAGACTCTAGAATTAACCTACCACTTATATTTTCAGACTTTGCTAATTGTGATATATGGGTGGAGAGTATACAGCATACTTTAGAGTAATATAAATTAAACAGATAAAAAATGGCATGTGAATTATGAATATGATATGGAAATACCATACAGTCTATTTTAGAGGCAAATTTTTTTTTAATTTTTTATTGATGGTTTGTGCATTTTATACCATAATTTTTACAATTCAGATCAGGCATATTTCCCCCTCCCCTCCCCAACAACAACACCCAATCCCAGATCAGGTACTTCTGACCATAACTGTCCTGCATCTTTCAGGTTTTTTTTTTTTCATTTTTAGCTATACATTGATTAATCCATGAGTACAAGGATCCTTCGCGCAAAACCAATCTACAGGATGTTGTGCCACAAACCCCCAAGTCCACCATTTTCAGTGGAGGTTGACATGGTTGTTTCTGTTCAATCAAGTTGATCAAATGGTGTCCAGCCTACATCGCTGTAGTTTCACCGTTCACCCCATCACAGCTTTAAATTCTACCACGCCCCTTCTTCCGCACATTGTTCCCTAGGTCATCGAAAAAGGGGCACAGGGGATGAGAAGTAAAACTGTCTCTCTCTCTTGAGCTGTTGACCTGGATTCTGGTCAATTCTGGCTGTTTCCTTTTCATGGGCTGACAGTTTGTTCAGGACGAAACCTTTCGATCCTACTAACTGAAGCACAAGCAACTAGATATATAGGTATTTAAGCAGCATCAATAGTCATGGTAGGTTACTTTGGCCTAGACACAGATGTTTGGGTGGCATGTTAATTCATGAATTACCTTTTTACCCCCTGCTAAATATAACAGGGTCTTACAGTGGCTTACAACATCTCCTAACAATTAGCGGATGTGGCCTTGTGGCATTCAGCCATGGGTTCTTCCTACAAGGAGAGAGCCCCAACAGCCAAATAGATTTGGGATATTTACAGGGGCACCATGGCTGCCTCTGCTACAAAGTATTTCCAGGCAGGTGAAGTGTTAGCTGTGCTGACGGTGGAGCCTTGCTTGACTCAGGGAGCCCTGTATTTGCTTTATTGGTTTAGTTGACTTTGGCAACACTCTCTGGCAATCCAGACGGCATCTTTACACTTGCATGTGTGGTCTAATACATCCCTCCCATGTTAACGTCAGGTCTTCGGCAGCAGGGTCTTTGCCAGACGGCATAAATGTAAGAAATTAGATGTGACATAATCTATACTATGTAGAAAGCCATAAATTGGAGGGAACAATGGCAACAAAAGAACTGAGACTGGGAACTGAGTGAAACAGTAAGGTTATCCCAAGAGCAGTGATCCCCTGTTTCGTAAAACTTTAGAAAGACTCAGAGAAGGATATGCAGCAGGTAAAGCAGAATGCATGGACTCTGGTGAGGTGAGGGACATGGAAAAGGAAATGAGACTAATTTGGTCTGATATAGGATATGTGCAATGCACAAAAACTTTCAATAAAAAACATCAAACTATGCTATTTTATGTGTGTGTTATGGATTGTTATTGCTACCTGTATTGTAAGTGGCCACCTATGTCCTACAATATTGTAGGGAGTCAGCGAGGGTTACTTAGAAGAGGGTACTATATCCTCTGGAGCTGGAGTTACCAGATGGTTGTTAGCAGCCATGTAGTAATTGGGATTCAAACCCAGGTTTTCTGGTAAGATCAAAAGTGTCTTAACACTTGTTAAGTGCCATTATGGCTCTTTACTGAGCCATCTCTCCAAAAAAAAAAAAAAAAAAAAAAAAAAAAAAAAAAAAAAAAAAAATTATATATATATATAATTATCTCTCTATATATACATATATATATATATACTTTACTGGAGTCTTGAAGAAAGGATTAAGAAAACTAGGGTACATTTCTGCCTCAATACTCAAGGGAAGGGGGCCCATCAGTCTCTGGAACTTTGCAGAGATAGGTGAGACAAGAAAATACCACAGTATCCCGACCTACCTGCGAACTAGAGATAATTCACAGAGGCAACTGAATGTCCACAGAGATATCAGATAACTCTCTGAGGTTCTTTGAGACACGTTTTACAGGTCCTTGCCTCAAGCCAGGCAAAGTTTCATTGCTACAGAAATGGAACTTACAAACATCTTCCGAATATTCCACACAAACAACAGTGGAATATATACTTTCTATTCAGCCACCTCGGGGACATTTTCCAAAACTGACCACATACTTGCACATAGAAAAAAAATCTTCACCCCAAATACAAAAACCTTGAAATAATTCGTGCATTCTATCAGACCATAGTGCAATAAAGCTTCAATATCACCACCAAGATAAGCCTGCTACCCTAACTACAAGAACTGATGGAGACTAAACAAACACACTCCCTGAGTAATGAATGGGTCAAGGAGGAAATAAGAAATAAAGGCATTCCTGGCACTAAATGAAAATGACAATACCACACAACAAAACCCATGGGACACTATAAAAGCAGTCATAAGAGAGAAGTTTATAGCCCTGGGTGCCCTATATTAAAATACAAAAAAAAAAAAAATAAAAACAGAAAGAGCACAGATAAATGAGCTAACACTGCAGCTAAAAAACTTGAAAAATAACAACAAATAAACCCTAAACACAACAGACAGGAAGAAATAACAAAAATCAGAGCAGAAATTAATGAAATAGAAACAAAGAAACAATGCAAAAAAAATCAACGAATCCAAAAGTTGTTTCTTTGAAAGAATAAACAAGATAGACAGACCCCTAGCCCAGTTAAACAAAAGAAAGAAAGAGCATCTCCAAATTAAAAAAAAATATAGAATTCATGATGAAAGGGGAAATATCACAACAGACACTGAAAATATCCAGACAATCATATGGGAATACTTAAAAAACCTATACCCTACAAAATTTGAAAACCTAAGAGAAACGGATGAATATCTGTAATCCAGTGAATCACCAAAACTTAACCAAGAAGAGCTTGACATCATAAACAGACCCATAATATATGTAGAAATTGAAAATCTAATGAGATCTCCCAACTAAAAAAGCCCAGGTCCAGATGGTTTCACAGCAGAATTCTATAAAACATTTAAAAAGGAATTACAACCATTATTACTCAAGCTGTTCAGAAGGATACAAGCAGAGGGAAGTCTCCCAAATTCCTTCTATGAAGCCAGCATTACTCTAATACTAAAACAGGCAAGGATGCAACCAAGAAAGAGAACTACAGATCCATCTCATTAATGAAATCAGATGCAAAAATTCTCAACAAAATACGTGCAAACCATATACAGACCTACGTCAAAAAGATCATTCACCATTATCAAGTTGGAGTCATACCAGAGATGCATAAATGGACTGAAGGACAATGACCACATGATCATCTCAATAGATGCAGAAAAAAGCCTTTGACAAAATTCAGCCTCCCTTCATGATTAAAGTACTAGAGGGAATTGGACTGGAAGGATCATTCCTGAACATAATCAAAGCCATATATAAGAAACCCACACCCAGTATCATCCTAAATGGAGAAAAGTTAGAATTCCCCACAAAGCTAGCAACCCAGTAAGGCTGCTCCTTGTCTCCACTCCTCTTCAATATAGTGCTTGAAACACTGGCTAGGGCAATAAGGCAAGAAAAGGAAATTAAAGGAATACTAATTGGAAAAGAGGAAGTAAAATTATCCCTCTTTGAGGACAATATTATAGTTTACCTAAAAGATGCTAAAAACTCCACTAGACAACTCCTAGTAACGGTTAAGAGTTTCAGAAAAGTGGTGGGATACAAAATTAACCTAGAAAAATCAATATCCTTTCTTTACACCAATGGCAAGCAACTGAAGAAGGAATACATGGAGAGCTTTCCAAGTACAATAGCCTCAAAACAATAAAATATCTTGGAACAAACCTAACCAAAAACACCAAAGATCTTTATCACAAAAATTATAAACTCCTGAAGAAGGAGATTGAAGTCATCAGAAGATGGAAAGACCTCCCATTCTCAGGAATTGGAAAACTTAATATAGTAAAAATGTCTATTCTACAAAAACTAATACATCAATTCAATGCAATTCCAATTAAAATTCCAAGGACATTCTTCAGAGTCTTGGAAAAAAATTATTAAACTCACATTGATCAACAAAAGACCCCAAATATCCAAAGCAACCCTGTGTGAAAAGAGCAATATGGGGGGGGGTTCTATACCAGACATCAAATTGTACTACAGGGCTGTAGTCATAAAAACAGCCTGATACTGGCACAAAAACAGACCTGTAGACCAATGAAACAAAACTGAAGATACAAACTTGAGCACATACAATTTCAGCCACCTCATATTTGACAAAGGGGCCAAAAAGACTCAATGGAAGAAAGAGCATCTTCAGTAAATGCTGTTGGCAAAACTGGATCACCACTTGTAGAAGAATAAAATTAAACCCCTACCTCTCACCCTGTACAAAAATCAACCCCAGATGGATCAAAGATCTCAATGAGAAATCCAAAACTCTGAAGGTGATAGAAGAAACAATTGGCAGCAACTTATAAGACATAGGTATAGGGAAAGTGTTTCTAAATCAAACAGCAGCTGCACAGGAAATAAGGTCGACAATTGACAAATGGGGCCTTATTAAACTCAAAAGTTTCTGTCCAGCAAAAGAAACAACAAGGGAAGTGAAGAGAAAATCCACAGAGTGGGAGGAAACCTTCACTGCTGATACATCTGACAGAACATTAAATTCTAGAATATATAAACTACTCCAAAAGCAAAGAAGTAAGAAAACAAATGACTTACTCAAAAGATGGAGTAAAGAGCTGAGCAGAGACTTCATAAGTGAGGAAATAGAGATGGCTGAGAATCATCTTTAAAAATGTTCAATATCATTAATAATTAAGGAAATACAAATGAAAACCAATTTAAGATATCATCACACACTGATAAGGCTGGAAAGATCAAGAAAACAAATGATTCCAAATGCTGGAGAGGGTGTAGGGAAAGTGGAACTCTCATCCACAGCTGGAGGGAATGAAAACTTGTACAACCACTATGGAAAGCAGTATGGAGAGCCCTTAAAAGACCCAAAATGAGCCTACCACCTGACCTGGCCATACCACTTCTGGAAATATATCCATCAGACTCTTCGTACTGCAGAGATACATGTACAGCCATGTTTTTTTGAAGCTCTCTTCACAATAACGAAGAGCTGGAACCAACCCAAGTGCCCCTCAACCAATGAGTGAATAGAGAAAATGTGGTACATCTACACAATGGAGTTCTATGCAGTGGTAAAGAAAGATGACATCATGAAATTTGCAGGTAAATGGATGAAACTTGAAGATTGTATGCTAAGTGAAGTAACACAGTCCCAGAAAAAAACAAAAGATGAATGGTGTCCCTCATCTGTGGATGCTAGTACCAAGTACCTAGTTGTAAGAAAAACTGAACAATGTTAATGTTATTTTCCTCATGATCTAAAGACAACTTTGCATTGTGAATCCCTAAACAGGTTCTAGAGCTGACCTAACATTTATTTTCAGACCTTGGGTTTTTGGTATATGATGGAGTATATGTGTGCATCTTTTAGAGTAATATGGGCTTAAAATGGAAAGATGTGAATCAAGAAATATGATATGGAAATAATATATACTTTGTTTCCAAAGTATACAATTTTAATATAGGTGCAATGTTACAGGCTGGTGCAATTTAGCCTTTCTTGGTGCTTAATGACCATACTTAACACCCATACCAATTTTGCAGAGGGACCTAAGGGATAACTTTGTTCCTTGCTCTCAGAGGTCAACCAAGTCTTAGGGGATTATGCATGGGGGCATCTCTTGAAGTGTCCTTCAAATGTGGGTCACCAGTCTTCCTGTTGAGGGAGATCTTGGAGATCCACTAATGGGACTTCAACCAGTGTCCTGTCTATAAAGAGGAAAGTCTGTTCATGCTTCAGAACAGGAAGCCTGGTCTAGCAAGACCTGATTTTGTCCTCTAGTGGATGGAAATGGAAAATGAAAAGCTGAAAGATAGCAAGGCACTCCCACCCTCTTCCCCCTCCAAACTCCAAGAGACCCTGAAGACCAGATCTTCAACTGACCTTGAGAAAACAAAAAGCTTGGTTAATCTGGGCAAACTGTGGTCTTAAGCATCCAAAAGGAAAGTACAACCAGAAATAATCAATAACACCAGAAAAATTGTCCTGCAGACATAAAACTTGAGATCTTAGTAAAAGACAAAAAGAAAAAAAAAAAAAAAAAAAGAGACAGTACTTGTGGTTTGGCCTGTCTTCAATTCTTACTGGCAAGTACATCTACCCTGAGGCTGCCACGACTTTTGGCACTCCTCAAGACATGAACACAGCATTTTTTTTTTTGTTTTGTTTTGTTTTTGTTTTTTGTTTTGTTTTGTTTGGTTTTTGTCTTTTCAAGACAGGGTCTCCCGTAGACCCCCCAGCTGTCCTGGAACTCACTCTGTAGACCAGGCTGCCTTGAACTCACAAGGACCGCCTTGCCTCTGCCCCCCAAGTGCTAGATTAAAGCGTGCGCCACACACCCAGCCTGAGACAACACAGCTTTTTTAACCTGTCCAATATGGACGAAGACTCATGTCTCTCAAGAATCTGCAAAACTTAATGCCAGATGGGGACTAATGAGATACCCAGCTTGTAGACTAAAGAGATAAGGGGATTTCAGCATAGTCAGATATTGACTGCATGTTGGACTAACTGGGCTATATCATGGAGCCAGCACACAGGTTTCAAACAGGATGCTGCTTACTTGACTTTATTTGGGGGACCATGAGAAAGACTTCAATGTGGAGCAAAAGTTGCAAGGATGATGGTTGTTTGGAATTTGCCAGGAGGATCTTGACACTTCTTAAGGAAAACATGGCATCTATTAGGGAAAAAAAAAAAAATCTTCCAATTCAAGTGATATGTGTATGTTTGTATGTGTGTATTAGAATGTATAATATATATATCAATATATAGATATGATAATATAGATGTGACGGTAGCAATTCCAAGGGTGGAGAGATCAACAACAAAAGAACTGAAAGGAAAAAAAAAACTCAGATAAAGATACAGGACATGTAGGGCAGTGTGTAGGGACTTGGGTGGGGTGGGGGACATGGAAGGGGAAGCAACTCTAGATTTGATTGAGAAATGATGTATGACTTTTGGGAAAAGTTTAATAACAATAAAAAATTTAAAATATGTTATTAATTAATAATTAATCTATTAATTGTATGTACATGTTTGTGTGAAAGGGTGTGTGCATGTGTGTGTGTGTGTGTGTGTGTGTGTGTGTGTGTGGGTGGGTGTGGATGTATAGGTCTCTATGGGAGAGGGATATGGTCATGCACATGCCAAGGTTTACTGATGCAGGTCAAAGGACAACATTAAGGAGTTGCTTCACCCTTCCCCCATTTAGTAACAGATGATCAATAGCAAAATACAAATGGTGATACGATGGATATAATGCTCCCTGTGTGTCAGATATTTTAATTGCTCTTACTTTCTGCTTTCTAATTTGCATTATAATTTGCATATTCAGCTACATTTCTTCCTGTACTAGGAGTCATTTTGAAATTGCAACAAATTATTAATTTACTATGCAAATTTATTTGATGGTCATATGTACAAATATGAAAATTAGGAATAATATTGAGGTACATAAAGTACACTATTAATAGTGTAGCATTTTTGATCACCAGATATTGTTAACTCAATCAAGGGTTCCTTTAAAGTGCAAAAGTAATATATTTGTATATAGAATATATACTAATATGTAAAATAAGAATAAATAATGACTTTTCAAAGATTTACTTAAAATCAGAAGATTAAATTGAAATAAAACTTTGGATGAAATAGTCATTTGCTGTTTTGTTTTGTGAAAAATCGAGGAATAACCACTAACTTGATTTCTTTTGCTGAAATATCCAGGTTTTAGAAATACATGTATTTACCACTGCAGCTACTTAGCTGGTAGATTCTTAATGACATTTTGCAAACATTGACAATTTTCCCCAAAAATTTCTGTAATATTTACCTTCGTAGCAAAAATAACTGAAACAATTAATTTATGGGAAACCTTTGTTTTTCACTTGCAAGGTCAAGACTGGGTTTCTAGTGAAGCTCATATTAGTAGAATATGGAAGAAAATGTTCCTTGGATTTGAAGGACAGAGAAAATGGGCCAGGTTTCCACAATGTCTTTGGAGTTATACTACCAATGCCTCAGTACTACCTAAAAGGCCTAGCACTTAAAAGTCTGTAGTAGCACCTCCTGATGAACCTAGCTTTTAATACACAGACCCTAGGACGTACATCTTCAAACTATATTAATATTTATAGATCTTTAACATTATGTGTCATATGTAAATATATCTCTCATCTTTTGAGATATTATTTTTGAGATAAAATTCCATGCCCTAGATTATTATATTCCAAATAAAACATAATATGGATACATTATAATTTATAATTAAAGCACAAATAATACCTAATTAAATTGAATAATGGATTTTATTTAGCATATGAAATGTCTTTAATATATCTACAGAACAAAGTGATATCTTCCAATTATTTTCAAACTAAAACTTCTGCAATTTTGGTTATTTGTATCAGCTGATTTTCTGTTGCTGTTATAAACTACCATGACTAGAGGGAAATTAAGGCAGAAATAGTTTATTTTGGCTAATGGCTATATAGGGACAAAGTCCGTCATGGCGGGCAGTGGACAGCAAAGTGGCAGGATCAGGAAGCTGGCTATCACATTTTTCATCCACAAACAGGAAGCAGAAAAAGAGCAGGTAGTGGAGTAAGGCTAAAGATCCTAAACCAAGCCCTTAGTGATAGTGATACACTTCAAAGCTCCAGCTCTTAAAGTTCCACAGGCTACCCAAATAATGCCAACAACACCTAGCCAATATTGTCCCACTGGCTGTGGAGGACCTTTCTTGTTTAAACTGCAGGAGTATGCTATGCTTACTCTCAATCTGTATTCAGATACTATATATTTTGTAAAAGAAAATATTTGTGTTTGCTTACATAAAGGTTATAGTAAAAACAAACTTACAAATTTCAAAGTTTCACAATAAAATTAAAATTAATTAAACTAAAGACCAGGCATTAATTTCCATTTACTATTTAATTACACTTTCCCAAAAGCACTAGCATTTGCATTGAGGATTACATTTAAGATTCAGGGAAAACAAACCTTAGGTAAAAATTTACATTAGTTCACATAAAATAAGTTCAATTTGTTTCAATTCTGTAATGATACTTCCAAAATTTAAACGAAGTCTTTAATTTTATAATATAAAATTTTTTGTATCTCTTGTTATGCATACCCTTAAGTAATTTCATGAAATTAAATGGGACAGCAATCAGCTGACCAGTAGTTCTCCCACTAGGATTAGGGCCTGCCCACCATTTCTGCAGTTCTATGCTTGGTTTGTTTGTCTCCTTGAGTTTGCACGGGTCTTGTGCATGCTGTCACCAATACTGTAATTTAATATGAGCAAAGTTCCAGGAGCCTGTAGGACTTATTTTCTTTATGGTCTTTCACCCCCTCTTCTTCAGCCCCCACTTCACCAATGGTTTCTGCCTTCGGTGGGTGAGGGAGTCCTGTATGAGGACTCATACTCTGCAGACTCTTACTCATCACACTTTGGCAGTCTGTGGCTGTTTGTGTTCATTGCTGTCTGTAACAAGGGAATTTCATTGATGAGAGTGGAGAGATGCATTACTATTCTCACTATCCCTTATTCCACTAGACTCTGTGATCATTAGGTGTAGAGGTTCAATTGTAGAAATTGAACTTAGGGTTGAATATCTCACAGATACTTATTCTCTGCATGTGACCAGATGGGACATAAATATTTCATCAGTTTTGTAAATTTCTCAATACTAAATGCTTTCAACCATTGTGCAAATGGTACTTTTAACAATTTGCTTCAAGAATATTCATTTTTGAACTTTTTTCAACAAAACCAATAGATTTTACGATATGAAAATGATAAAAATACAATGTATTTTAAATCCGACCCCTATGTGCACCCATCTTAATACTCTCAACAAATTTCATGTAATCCATTTTATAAACTTAGTGATAAAAATGAATACATTGCAACTGATCCAGAGGAAATTAAGATAATAATGAAGACATATTATAAAATCTATTTTATTGGACTAGAAAATCAAAAAGAAATTAATACATTTCTATACATCTAATGCCTTGCAAAATTAAATCAGAATAGCATAAATAATCTAAACAGACTGATAACATCCCATGTAATAGGTATAGTGATTAAAAATCTCCCAACTAGTGTACTTTTGTTGTATGAGCCTTAGGTGTAAAGAAATGTCTGTGTGTGACGAGTTGTAGTAATATGCAGTAGACTTCATTTGGTTCAAAAGATGATTCTTTTATGAGTGGTGTCTTTGATATATATCTGTAAATATAAGGATTCATATTTTGAACTTTGTAAGAAATTGCATTAACCTAGGGATCTCTTAACTCTCATTAAGTAAGCTTCCTTATGCAACATGGGGCCAGGAGTTTAGATCATAAATAGCCCAACCATGGATCTAAGGAGACTACAGAACGTGGGCTCAAATACAGGTCCCCTATATTAACCTTCAGTCATCCAGGGGAGACCATTGTGGAAAAGGAGGCAGAGAGACTGTGGAAGCCAGGAAGGTGATGGATGACCATATGGAAATAAAATTGTACAAGTTCCTGGGACCTTGCTCATATAAACCTACAAAAATTGTGTAAGCATACACAAGATTCCTCCAAACTCAACCAGACAAAAACCCAGCATGGAATTGGGGAAATGGGCAGCAGAACCCAGTCTTAACTGAATAAATATTGGCAGCTGATTACTATTGGGTGAGGAAGAACTGTTCTCCTTAAAGCAAGGGTCTCTGGATAGGCTAACTAGAAATTGGTAGATAAACTCGCATTGAGGAACACCCAGGGAGATTAATTTGATATAATAGGCCTTAACACAAGTGACAGAATGTATGAATTCCAGTGGGTGGGATTGTGAGAGGATGGAAAGGGAGAAAGGAGTTTAAAGGTGATTAAATTTGATTGAAAGGTTACATGCGAAGTACATAAAAATGTTTAAAAACTTCTAACTAAAAAGACCCCAGGTCCAGATGAAAACAGTGCAAAATTATATCAAACCTTCAAAGAAAAAAAATACCATACAAATGAAAATGAAGGGCCACTTCCAAATTCCTTCTATGAATACAGTATTACTAAAGCAGCAAAAGAAGGCAAAGATCCAACAAAAAATGGAATTATAGACTAATCTCTTTGATGTACATAATGCAATACTTCTCAATAAAATACTCTGCATAACTATTATCATGAATGAATGTTGGATTTTGTCAAATGCCTTTCTGTATCTAATGCAATAATCACATGTATTCCATCTTGAGCCTATTTATGTTGTTGATTATGTATATTGATTTATACATGGTGAAACATCCCTGAATCTCTGGGATGAAGTCAAATTTATCATGATGAATAATGATTTTTTAAGTGTTCTTGAATTGAGTTTATGAGTATTTAATTAGGATTTTTTATCTTTATAGAAGAAATTGGTCTATAATGTTTTTGTTACATCTTTGTTTGGATTTTGTATCAGAGTAATAGTGACTATATGGACAGAAATTGGGAGTGTTCCTCTCATTTATGTTATGAAGGAATTGGTAGAATTCTTCTCTGTATACATCTAATCTTGGGCTTTTATTTGAGATTTATTTATTTTTTATTTATTTATTTATTTATTTATTTATTTATTTATATTGAGAATCCTCCATTTATTGACAAGCTATAGAAAATTTGGACTTTTTAATTTAATTTTTATGCATGCCATACAAAACACTTTGATAATATTTATACTCTCTCTGCCATCTCCAGTTCCCATATCCTCCACATCAGATTATTCATGTTGTTTGTGATTTTGTGTGAGACTTAGGCATCTGGAGTTGTATAGTGGTATTTCTTGTTTTGGGTAAGGGATTTAGTCTCCTTCAATGTTTGGGTGTATATTTGTTTGCTGTTTTTATTTGAATACTTTTATTGATGAATTGTGTATTTCATTCATTATCTTTCAGTCCAATTTAGACACATTCCCCTCTCCCTTCCCCCCAGTTAATGCCTTCTGACATACATGTCTTGCAACTTTCTCTCAGTCTTTCCAAAGTTTTTCCCATGCAGAGGCTTGCTGTTTTGGGAAGAGCTTAACTATATCATTCAGTTCTTTAACCCAGTCTTTATGTTGTTGTTTTTAATGACTTGTTACATTATGGTGCAGCTGAGTAGGGCTTGACGCTCACTGTTAGGGCAACTTTATATTTCCATGCAAATGGGGTGAAAGAAGATGTCTAGTTCAAGTAGAGTTAGGTCTTACTTTTCAGTTGAGGATTCAGAATTGATGCTACTTGGTCCTGGATGAGCAGAGTACACTGGGTGACTATGAGATGAACAGGATAGCTAATAAGTTAGGCTGGGGGTATTGCAGGCTGGAGCATACAGGATCCTAGGTCCTCAGCAGCAATGAAACCTGAGATGATATGGTGCTGGGAAGTCTCAAGAAAGGTGTCTCTGGATCACAGGTCTAGAGGAGTGTGACGGTCTGTAGAGTGTAAGGATTCCAAAAATAATGTCATATTTAGAAAGCCTCTTCCTACCCCTGTATTTTGTAAGGTACTGCTTGTGTTTTATTCTAGCAGTTTCACAGGTTCAGGTTTCATATTGTTTATTTTGATCCATTTGAATTTGGCTTCTGTGCAGTGTGAAAGACAAGGGTACACTTTTATTTTTCTAAATATGGATACACAGTTTAGCAAACACAACCTTTTGAGCATTGTGTATTCTTGGTATCTTTGTCAAATAACAGGTGACTGACAATGAATGTTTGGATTTTCTATTATGTTACTTTGAGCTACATAGGGATTTTTTGGAAAATATCTTCCTGTTTTTATGGCAATAGCCTTGTAATATAGCTCACGATCTGCCATTGTTGCCTCTCCCACTCACAGAATTATTCTTTTTGCCCTGGGTTGCTTTGGCTATCTATGACTTTTGTGATTACATATGATTTTTCAGATGGTTCTTTCTAGGTCTGTGAAGAATGTCATGCATATTTTGATTGGCATAGCATTGAATCTATATATTGCTTTTTATAGGATTATAAATTTTTGAAATATTAATTCTACCAATCCATGAACATGGTAGCTGCTTCTTTTTCCAACTTATTCCTTTATTGTTTTCTTTAAAGATTTATAATTTTGATATTAAATATCTTTAATGCATTTGGTTATGTTTATTACTAGATATTTGTGAGGCTACCATGAATAGGAGTGTTTACATGAATTATTTATCTGATTGTTTGTTATTGGTATGTACTGGCTTTTGTTAGGCTCTCAGCCTGGGATAAAGATCAAGCTGGTGTGGATTGGGAGGTCCAGGCTCTTCTCTTCTTGCCAGGCCCCAGCATTCGTAAGAGCACAGGAAGAAAGCCTATGCAAATCACCTGGGGAAGCCAACAACTGATTCTGGATTCCAAAGAGGTCACTGGATCTGATTTTCACCTTCAGGGTTTTAACCTGGCCTAAATGGCCAGATTCCAATACATCACTATCTCCCCTCCTTTTTCCTATAAGAAATCCCTAGTCCAGTGGAGGCATATTCTCTCTTGGCCTTTCACTCCCCAGGGGTCAATGCATTCATCCTAGCTAGAGTGCATTTTCCCTTGGAATAAAGCCTGCCTTTGCTTGCTTTTAATTTGGACTGTTTTGGCATTTTCTTTCCACATCAGGAACCTAATATCTTGGTGGCTCAGTTGGGGAGAGGATTAATCCCCTAGCCTGATGGTCCCAGAGACCACTGAACATTCAGAGACACTCCTTTTCTTTCCTGATGCATACAGCTCTTGACCTGGGGTAAGTTTATTACTTCTTGTCTCATTTTTGCTGATCGGAGGTCCAGTCTGAAATGTGATGCAATGCCAGGAAAAGCTCTTTCTGTTTCTTCCATCTGGGGGCACATCATCTCCTAATTTGGACTACCACAAACCATCCAGAACAACGATGGCCAGCATTCACTTCCAAGGTCATCAACATCTCCTAGAACCTACACATCCCATACCACCTGCAGTCTTCAGGAAAGATTAAGATAGCTAATGGACTTACCAACCAACTCATTAAACACTCTCTTGAGCTCAGGTTATTTTGGCCTTCCCTCTTCCCCATTGCCCTCATCCCCCTCTGTATTGTCACTTTTCTGTTGCTGTGATAAAACCACCATGACCAAGGGAACTTATAAAAGGAAGAGTTTATTTGAGCTTATGATTGACAGTTCTAGGGAATCAGAGTCCATTGTGGCTGGAGGCATGGTGGCCAGGGCTGGAGCAGCAAGCCTAGGTTCACATCTCACAATGAACACAGGAAACACACACAGAGAGAGAGAGAGAGAGAGAGAGAGAGAGAGAGAGAGAGAGAGACTGGAGACCGCAAGGCTTGTTAAACTCACTAAGCCTGCCCCCAATGATGTACTTTCTCCAGCATGGTCACACCCTCTAAGACCTCCAAGAACAGACCCACCACCTGGAGACAAAAATTTCTGAATACTTAAAGCCTATGAGGGACACTCATTCAAACCACTCACCCTCTGAACCACCCCACATTCTCCTACAAGCCTCAGGCCTGTCTAGCTCCTATATGGAAGACAGTTCCCCCTTAATTACCACTTTCTGGCCCAGATTCTTCCATTGGCTGACTGCCTACCACAACTCTGTCTCTTACATTCTCTCCTCTGCTTGCATGCTACAGCTATCTCCCTACCCCCTCACAAGTGGACACTGCCACTGCCAATCCCCTTTCCCTTTCTTCAGGGCACCATGTATTACTCCAAACTCCAAGTCCCTGGAGCTCCAGTGGACAGGGCCCTATACTGTGATCCTTATAACCCCTTCAGCAGCCATGCTCTTGGGACACAAGCGTTGGTACCACCTCTCCAGGCTTAAGAAAGTTCCAACCCAGGATGAATGATCTGTTAAGCAGCTGGGACTCACCACTCTAAAATTGTTCAGAAACCCTCAAGGAGAGGAACTAAGAGGTCTCCAGAGTGGCCATCTATAAAGTGCTCATACACCCCTACATCCCCGTGCTCATAGCAGTACCATGTCCCAAATCCCCTTGATCTCTTAATGTCCTGAATCACTGGAAAGTAGTTAGATCTAAGTTGGCACCCCTATTCCCTAAGAATTTGGTATGTTAGGTCTGAGGCCTGGGATTAAGATCAAGATGCATGGATCAGGAGGTCCCCACTCTTCTCTTCCAGCCAGGACCCCACATTTGCAAAAGGACTGGAAGAAAACCTATGCAAAGCACCTGAGGAAGTCAACACCTGGTTCTGGACCACTGGATTTGAATTTTACCTTCAGGACTTTCTCCTGGACTAATTGGCCAGATTCCAACACATCACTATCTCCCCTCCTTTGTCCTATATTAGAACCCTAGTCCACCCTGGTTGCGTGTTCTTTCTTGGCCTTTCATTCCTCATGGTTCATCAGGTTCATCCTGGAGCTCATTTTCCGTTGGAATATAGCTTGCCTTTGCTTTTAATTTGGACTGATTTGGCCTTTCTCTCCATTTTGGGAATTTAACAGCTTTCGCAAGTTGATTTTCTGACCTGTGACTTTGTTGAAAGCATTGACCATTGCTAGAAATTTTGTAGTGAAATTTTGGAGAAATCTAATGCATAATATCATATCTTCAGCAAGTAATGATAATTTGAACTGTTCCTTTCCAACTAGTAAGAATTTCAAGTATTATGTTGAAAAGGAATGAAGATAGATGACAGCCATTTCTGGTTCCTGGTTTTAGTGGGAATGCTTGCAGTGTTTTTCCATTGAGAATGATGTTGGCTGAGGGTTTGCTGA
Source organism: Rhizomys pruinosus (assembly GCA_009823505.1). Lineage (NCBI taxonomy): Eukaryota > Metazoa > Chordata > Mammalia > Rodentia > Spalacidae > Rhizomys > Rhizomys pruinosus. Next base: position 20,726 of record VZQC01013140.1, read on the forward strand.
GTAGAGCTTTAATTATGTTGAGGCATGTTCTCTCCTGTCTAATTCACACTAAGAATTTAAACTTGAATGCATGTTGAATTTTGTCAAAGTATTTTTTCTGCATCAATTGAGATGACCATGTGTTTGCTTTTGTTTAAGTCCATTTATGTGATTTATTACATTTATTGTCTTTCACGTATTGAATAATCCATTTGTCTCTGAAACAAGCCCAACACGATGCTGGTGGATGATTTTTTTGATGTGTGACTTTATGTGATTTGTGAATATTTTGTACGGGATATTTTCATATTTTGTCACTAAGAATATGGGCCTATAATTTGCTTTTTTGTTGTAATTTACTTGGTGTACTTACTTAGGATGCTGGCTCAATAGAAGGAGTTTGGCAGTTCTCACCCTGTTTCTAACTTTTTGAATAAATTGACTACTGATTACAGATCTTTTTTGAATGTGTGGTAGAATTCTGTTCTGAATACAGCTGGACCTGTTTTTTGTTTTTTGTTTTTTGTTTTTTTTGGTGGGAAGGTTTGTATTGCTGTTTCTATTTCCTTATTTGTTATGGATCTGTTTAATCTGTTGATCTCTCCTTGATTTAAATTTGGCAGTTTTCATGACTTTAGAAATCCATGCATTTCTTTTAGATTTTAATATAGTATAGGGTTTTAAAGTATTGTCTTATAATGTTCTGGATTTTATTTGTGATGTCTTTTGTGATGTTTCCCCTATAGCCTCTGGTTTTGTTAATTTAGATTTGTTCTTTCTTTGTTTTTGCTAACTAAGCTAACAGTCTGTCCATGTAGCTTAATTTTTCAAAGAACCTGAGTTTAGGTTTATTGTTGCTTTGAATTGTTTCCTGTGTTTCTATTTCATTAATTTATGTTCTGATTTTTGTTATTTTCTCTCATCTGCTAGGTTTGAGATTGGTTTGTTTTTGCCTTTCCAGAGCTTGAGTTTTACTGTTATACCATTTACATGTGTTCTTTCTGATTTTTCAATGTAGGCACTCAGAGATATAAACCTATCTCTTTGTACTTCTTTTAAAGAGCTCCCAAAGTTTTGTTCTGTTGAATCACCATCTTCATTTAGTTCCAGGAATTCTTTTATTTCTTTCTTAATTTATTCTTTGACCATTCATCATTCAAGAGCATACTGTTTATTCTCCATATGTTCATGTAGTTATTAGAGATTCTTTTGCTCTTTGAAATAAACCTTATTTTATTGCATTCTGATAGACTGCATGAAATTCTTATTTTTATCTGTTTTGATGTGTGTGTGTGTGTGTGTGTGTGTGTGTGTGTGTGCCCCTGGTTGTGGTCAATTTCAGGCAAAATTCCATGGACTTCTGAGTAGCAAGAACACTCTGCGGTGCTTGAGTAGAATATCCTGTAGGTGTCTGATCCATTTGAAGTAAGATTTCATTTAATTCAGACATCTTTCTATTCCTAGGAAATTTATTGTCTAATACGACTGGGTCTTCTTGACTTTGGGCCCGTGATAATCAGTTCCTTAGTTAATCATTATATACAGTGACAGTATATGTTTTCTACTCTCCTCTCCACTTTGTTGTTTATGGACTGAATGCCATTAGTGCTTCCTGTAACCCATATGTTTAACATGAAAGAAACATGGTCCCTGAGGCATACAATAATGTAGTCAATCCCTCAGGCCTGCCTGGGAATTTTGTGGTTTGACTGTGAATTAAAGGGGAGGAGAGGGACAGAGTCAACACAACACAGATCCTGGGAGTCAGGGCGGAAGGTGAGCTGCTGAGGACTCCTTTATTGGGGGCAAGGTTAGGGTTTATGTACTGTTTTCATTCTGTTCTCCTCTTAGAAGCTGCACTGTGTAATTCTCAGCATACAGGCTACTACACAATAACAGAAAGGAACTAAATTCTCCTGTTGTGACCAAAGGAAAATGAAATTGGGTGGGATTTTAAAATTGTTCATTATCAAATTTATGTTAGAGTTGTGGGGAGATAAAAAGGAGTAGGAACAGGCTATCATGTGTGGGAAGATCCAGTTTGAGTTAGGGGCTAGCTTTTCAGCTAGCATCTTCTGAGGGCATAGGTGGAAGTCAGGAGCCTCCCCATACCCCAGCCAAGGAGATAGCAGCTCCTGACCCCATGATGCTGGGTGGTGGTAGCTGGTGATGTATACAAGGAGCATGATGCAGGGTCTGGGATTGGCCCTGAGAAATGATGTCATTTTGCTTATAAAAGTGACCTGCAGCAGAAAATAAAGTGGATTATTTACTACCATCAAATCATGATCCCCAAATCTGTATACAGGCTGGAGCGTGCCTGAATTTCAAGTGTCGTGTGGTAGTGGGCTAGACAGGGATTCATCAGACCAGTAACCTGGTATGCTAACATGGGAGTTGGACAGAGACTAATCACGTCACCAGCTGTGGAGAGTGAGTTGATGGCAGTATAGGCTGAAAACTGATCATCAGCATTCACCCTGAAATTCCTGTCCAGAGGCCAACAGTTTCTGGATAGGTGTGTGAACACAGACAGATGGGGTGGCCTTCCACCATCATAGGCTAAGGAACTGAGAGGCACAGTAGTCACTCAGGTTGGGCTACAAACATAGCCAGCTGACCTGTGCACCAAGGGGTCAGCCCTCCGAAATGACTGCAGGGAGCCACTGTTCCACTTCCCTTAGCAGGACTGAGATATACTTACTTGTAGCTGGAGGTGCTTACAGCAATCATGGGCCTAGGATTCTTTTGATGGCTCTGCTTCAAAATGATCATCAGCAGTCAAATAACTTGAAAATGAACTTCCTATTGTAATTTTGGTAACTGGACTATGTGACCTCTGAGCTTGTAGATCTATGCTCATAATTAGGAAAGCAAAGTTTTGAGTAATGTTGGATTTTAATAATTATATTTGGCAATATATAACCATTCAGCAAGTTCTATATAGAGATAGCTGTGCTAGGAGAAAGTAAGCTTAGAGAGTTTTGAGGTTTATTGTGTCCAAATTTGAAGGAGTCACTTATTTATAGTTTCTGTGCAGACAGTGTACAGAAAGGCTTTTAGCTGAACCAGCCTGATTAACTTTTTGCTTTTCAAAGTGATTCAGCTTTCTGAGTGAGTACAGATCAAATATATAGATTATACACCTTTTTTCATCTGGCCTTAGTCAATAAATATTGTTCAATATAGGCATTGAATTTAGAGAGAAGCAAGCCAAAGAGTATACTGTTAAAAATATTTCCTAAATATCTATATATAGAAATGATGTCATAAGGAAGTGACACTGATGTTGACAGAGCAATCCTTTGGAGTTACTAATTCTCCCAGAAGACTTTACACACCCATCAGAAAAGATGAAGAGGAATCCATCCTTTCTCTTGGAAAACACACTTAAACACCCTCTTCGTATATGACAAGAACATAATTATTAAGCATAAGTTACCAGAAGGTAGGTTTGATTGAGCAGTATTGTAACATATGAGACTAAGGACACGTGATTTTGTTTTATTCATGCAGAAATAAACCCAGCCAAGACCGGGAGGAATGGATAGAAGGCCCCAACCTTAGTCAAAGAATGATTAGCAGCTGATTATTGCTCAGCATGGCATAGCTGATTTTGTTTATAAGTGACACTACAAAGACTGATCAGACTCCTGTGGGTGAATCTGCACTGAGTGACATATAGGCACACAAACTTGATTCCAAAAAATGTGACCTATGTTTCCGCTCATTTTTGGATGGTAGCACCATTCCCTTATATGTGAATATAAATATGGAAGTAACACCAGGAGTCAGGAAAATGGGAAAGAAATGCTGAGGTAAAGTAAAGAAAGACCCTGAAAGAGGGGGATAGTAGGGAACAGAGGCTATCATGTGGGACAGTGGGTAAAGTTGGGGAATTCAGCACAGGAAAAGGAAAGGACACACAAGGCACACAGAGGATAAAGGGGCAGAGGGAACTCAAGAGAGGGGGAATAATAGGAGACAGATATTGTGAAGGGAAAAATGGGGGGAAATGGAGGCACCTAAACTGGGAGGAAACAGGGAAGTTAAGGAGAGAGAGAGGAGAGAGAGGAGAGATGAAAAAAGATATATAAAGATCAAGTGACAAAAATGCAGGAAGGGATTGTATTAACTGACATCCCATTGAAAAATATACATACAGTATCTGAACATTAGTTCATGTGTTTATCTGTATGCTATATATCAAGGAACAAAGTGCCAGAGAGAAGAAACCTCCCTTTGATTTATTGGTCAGAGTTGTCCAGGAGACTCCCAAAATAACACAGAATATTGTCACAGTCCTTGATTACCTTTCAGAACTTGAAGATAAAACCCTATGCCTAAAGACAAGCTATACTTCCTTCACAGAACTTGGAACAATGGAACTGTACCTGACCTGGAAGCCTTCTCTTTGAAGACTAGCTCTTGTAGTTCCAGAGGATACTGTTCAAACTGCTAAGCAAGAAAATCAATGCTCCAATCCAGCATTAAATCCTAATAAACACAATGACTGGCACATCAAACTGCCTCTATTGGTGCAGTAGTGGCACTGTTTCTGGGAGAATAATTAAAAGCTATATAAAAGTACTTAAATACCTGCCAATTCAAGGAAATTCATGCATGGCCTTGTAAATATAGTCAAATACACATGGCTGGAGATGTCATAGAACCTAGAGGAAACTTTAACTCTGTGTTATTTCTAGTAAAATAAAATTTCTTGCCATATGCTAAATATCAATCCTTTTATTTACAGACAAATGTACCATACACCAGTAATCAAAGAAGCCCCATTTTGGTGAAGATGGAGGCCAGTACAGTGTTCCACAACTGGTCACAATCAGAGAATTTAAGTCTGACCCAGTCCTTAGTATTACGTCTACAGTGGAACCTCTACAACTAAAGCTAATGGAACAAAGTAGAACAATCCTAATGTATCCCTCAAATTTCACCAGGCAGTAGCCTTCATACAACAGAGTTTGATGCACATAGAAGGTCAAAATGGCTAAGATTTTTAGAAAATAAGAGATCACAGAGTGCCTATCCCAGGATAGGACCCCTAATTAATTTGGGGTGAGGAAGAGTAGTTCTTCCTGAAGGGAATGACTCTAGATAGGCTGGGGTGGATAAATTTGCACAGAGGGACATCTGGGTAGACAAACCTGACTTGTTAGGCCTTAACATAAATGACAGAATGCATGATATTCTGTGATGAGATATGAGGGTACAGATGAGGAACAGGGTGTTAAGGTGCTTCAAATGCATGTTTGACATGCAATAGAATCCATTGTAAATATACAAAAAGTTTGAAAAAGGAGTAAGAAAAATATGATGCCTTTAGAATTGGGATGCAGTTTTTCAACCTTCTACACAGGCTGTAGAACATGAGAAAATGTGAATTTGAATTATCTTAATATTAACCAAATATTCAATGAAAATATTAAAACATCTTAGGGGTGCATTGGGTATTGAAAACAAACCAATGAATTTGCTAATAAAATACTAGGCATTCATTTTAATAACACAAAGTATATTTGAATATATATCTTTTCATCTGCTGAAACCACATTTATTTCTCTATTACACATTCAGAAAGGAAATCAAATCTCTTCACAAATTAAGTACATATGATTAGACACAGTTTACATGTGCCACATTCTATGTGTACACTTTTAAATTCTCATCTGCATATTCAACATTTACCTTTTTATTCATCACCCACTACCTGTCTTCAGTAAACCACCCATTTTCTCCCATTTAGTCTCTCTTATAGTTGCCATATTTTGCTCCTTTCTTTAATAAGGTCTTTCATAAAGTCTTAATGAAGAACATGATAAATGTTCATTCCAAGGATTTAGCTGTTGAAAACAATCCAGCTTCACAAATTTTCAACAGCAATTACAGGTACAGCCATGTGTGTATAAGAATAAGCTGAAAAATACAAGGAACGAGAGAGGACCAACTTCAAGCCATATGGAAATTCAAGTATCTTCTATACTGTTCATCATATCCTTTCAGAACATTTCTTGCCTCTAGGATGTTAAAGTGTTGGAAGCATAATTTATCTGCTGTGGAATATTCTTTCCTTGGAAAATTATGTCTCTGATCTTTACTTCATTTTTGGGCAATATTTCCTGAGCCTTTACATTTCTTTTTCATTATCCTGACAAAACATTAAAGAGAGTTATGAAACTACAGAAGTGTTCTTTATTTTCTCCCACTTCTCATTTATATTTGAATGTTTAACAAAATTTATTTAATTATTATTAATTTTGGTCTTTTGGAGACAGGGTCTCTCTGTAGCCTCAGCTGGCCTGGAACTCACCATGTAGACTAGGCTTGCCTTGAACTCACAGAGATCTTATTCTGTCTCCCTCAAGTGCTACTTTTATTTTATATTTATTTGTGTATTGCCTACATATATGTAAGTGCATACAAGTTGTGCAATGTGCACATAGGCCAGAATAGGCCATCAGATCCCCTCCAAATGTAGTTACAGATAGTTTTAAGCCACTTTGTGGGTACTGGGAACAGAACCTGGGTCCTCTGCAAGAGCAGCCAATGCTCTTAACCTTTGAGGGATCTTTCCAGCTCCTCATTTGCACATTATAATGAACTCCTTAACTGTCACCAGGGCATCTGATTTTGAAAATCTGTATAGTTCAGATTATGAGCTGATTTTTGGAAACAAGAAAATTATCTGAACTCAGACACTAATTGGGTATTTCAAACATTTCCACCTAAATTCTGCAAACCTTAATCGATTTCATGATGTTAGTTCTTTTCATTAAAGGTCTAACATGTTCTCTAATCCCTGTCCTTTCATAGGGATGAGAAAGCCTAATTTTGTTCACTATTGACTATTGAGTTATGGTCATTTATTTGATTTACATTGACAAAGGAAGATACTCAAGCATAAATTTTGAATGATGTACATTTGGCCTTTAAATATACCAAAACATAAATCTCAAAATCAGATGCATTATGTAAAACATATTTGGAGAATAAAAGTAATGTAAAAGTTTTCTAGTTAAAAACTCTACTAAAACAGAAATAAGAATAAAACTTATTTAAATTTCTATAGAATCAATTTTTACTTTTATATACACATTAACAAATATTAGAAAAAAAGAACAGACAAATATGTTCTGGTGTTAGATGAAGGCTTAATAAAGTGTCAATGGCCCTAACAAACACCAAACAAATGCCTAATGCTAGGAATGAAATCTCTCTCTTGGAGTTGTTGACACTGAGAGACTCCAAACCAACACTTTCTATTGCTCTTGATTTACTGCCAGAACTTTACAGTAACTCTGTATTGCTGAAGGCACTATGTATCTGAGACATAGAATAAACACAGGAGAAATCAAGATGATACTGACTTCAAATCTTCCTCTCTAATGACTAGATATCATAGTTCTGAAAGGTGCTATACATGCTCCCTGAAGAGAAATGTAATCATCAACATTTCAGGGATGTGATCCCCACACCCTACAATAGCATGTAACTTTTTTTTTAATTTTTTTTTAAATTTTATTTATTTCTTATGTGTATGAATGTACCGTCTGCATGCAAGTCTGTGCACCCTTGTCGTGCAATGCCGCGGAGGTCAGAAGAGGGTGTCGGATTCCCCTGGAACTGGAGTTCTCCTGGAATTGGAGTTTCAGACGGTTCTCGGCTGCCATGTGGGTGCTGGGGATCGAACCCGGGTCCTCTGCAAGAGCGGTCGGCGCTCTTAAACGCTAGGCCATCTCTCCAGCCCCATAGCATGTAACTTTTAAAGCTGTGTCCTGGCTGCAATGGTGACATGAATATAAAGGAAATAATCAACCACTTTCTGATTGAATTTAAAGTCTGTTCCACAAGATGGAGCCCAAACCTGGCGCTATTATCAAGAAAAAGAACCCATGACTAAACAGTGTGTAGGGGAGATGCTACTGCTATTGTCCTGTTAGATGGGCATTGTAATAAACAGATTTCTAATGATTTACTCTTATACTCATCTCTCAACTCTCAACAAGAAGCTTCTTGCTGCAGATAGTGATGAGCACGAAGACCAACAAGTGCACATTATGCAGAGAGTAAAAGACTTCGGAGTGTTCCTGACACACTTTTATCACACCCTGTTTCCCACTCTCCAGGATTAACGTCGACGTTTGGGTAGAAACATAGTGCAAGTCAGAAGTTGTAGACGAAAAAAAAAGAAATTGTGTTTTCTTTTTTTTTTAAATTTTTAAAAATTTTTTTGTTTATTTCTGTATGTGTATGAATGTACTGTCTGCATGCAAGTCTGTGCACCCGTGTCGTGCAGGGCCGCGGAGGTCAGAAGAGGGTCTCGGATTCCCCTGGAGCTGGAGTTCTCCTGGAACTGGAGCTTCAGACGGTTCTCGGCCGCCATGTGGGTGCTAGGGATCAAACCCGGGTCCTCTGTAAGAGCAGTCGGCGCTCTTAACCGCTAGGCCATCTCTCCAGCCCCAGAAATTGTGTTTTCAAGACACAAATGAGAAGTTTCACATATGAGCCTAAAGCACCGGTGACAGCATGCGTAGGACATGAGAAATCCCAATGCAGAAACAAAACAAAACAACAAAATTAAAACAGGATGAAAAGGGAAGTGGTGGGCAAAATGGTTTACCCCTAGCTGAATTAATTACTGGTCATTGATAGCTGCTCAGATAGGGAGAGTAAGGTTCCTTCAAAGTTGTGATGCTGGATAAGAAGATCAGGCTCCAGGAGATGGTCCCACACTCCAAAGCATTTGGAGATCACAATTAGACATTGTAGGCATTAAAAAGTAATGGAAGACATAAAATGAGTGTGGGTAGAAAGGTGGCAGTGATTTATAAAAGTTGGGAGGTCTCTGAGTATGATCAAAATGTATTTTATGAAAGAATCAATAAAATATTATTTTAGAAATTATGGACACCATAGACTTAGAGAGGGATTTGTATTATATAACTTAATTGACTATAATTCTGTTTCCCTAAGACTGCTGCCTAAATGAGTCCTTTCTGCAGAGATACTCTATTGAAATGCCTTTTAGAAAGATATCATAAAGTCCCATTCATTGTTTAGCATGTACTTAAAATAATATATTGTTTTTAAAAGGAAAGCTATATTTCACCATTCCACTGTTACCAGCATTAAGAGGAAAATACCTCTGGTTTTGGTCACCTTGGATAAAGGATTTCTGCTATGAGATGACCAAAAATCCCCCTTTCACTAATTCAATGGTATATTTGGAATCTTGTACTCTGACATGCCATTCAAACAAACTCTTTCTTATGATTATAATTTTTCTTTATTATTCAGAATTTCATAAATGTATGCAAAAATATATATCTGCATCCTATTTCAACCCTCTAACTCTCTTCCTCACCTGACCACCATCTGCTGCCAATATTTCCTGAGCCAAGGTTGGACTCTGCTAACCATTTCTGAAGTTCTGTTCTAGGTTTTTGCCCAGCAGAGCTTCCAGGGTATGATGTAGGTGCATGGTGTAGGTTCATATGACTCTGATCCTAGGAGCTTGTAGGATTCACTTCCATTTGGCCTTGCATCACCTCCTGGCTCTTACACTCTTTCTGCCCCCCTCTTCCACAATATTATCTGAGGCCTGAGTGGGTGAAGCTGAGTATAGGCAGCCTGCTCATTGAACTACACTCTGTAGACTTCTAATCTTCACATTTTGGCTATTCAGGCCCCCTTGACTTCTTGGTCTCCCATTGCATGGAGGAGATTCCTTAAGGAGAGTTAAGATTTACTAAGGGAGAAATGGATAAAACTCAGGTTATCTAAATGGGAAAAATCATTTCTTTCTTATTGTACACAATATTTTCCATTATTTATTTTTAAATTTAAGGGACATAAAATTCAAACTTAAAAATTAAGGATACAATTTCATTGCAGAATAAATACCTTCCTAATTTTATATAAGACATATTTCAAGACTTTATCTACATGCATACATATTTTAGTGTAACATAAAGTTAAAATGGAAAAAGGCGATTCAAGACATGTAATATGGAAATAACACACAGTTTGTTTTCAGAAGATACAATTTTAGTATAGGTCCAATGTATCAGTCTGGTGAAACTTAGCCTTTCTGGATGCTTAATAACCATAATTCATACCCATACCAATTTGGCAGGGGAACCTAAGGGATAACTGTGTTCCTTACCCTCAGAGGTCAACTAAGTCTCAGGGGACTATGCCTGGGGGCATCTCTTGAAATGTCCTGCAAATGTGAGTCACCAGTCTTCCTCTTCAGGGAGGTCTTGGAGATCCACTAGTGGGAATTCAGCCAGTGTCCAGTCTGTAAAGAAGAAAGTCTGCTCATGCTTCAAAAAGAGAATCCTGGTCTAGCAAGGCCTAACTGTGTCCACAAGTGGATGGAACTTGTGATTGAAAAGACAGAAGGAGCCAGTGCACCCCCCCCCAAAAAAAAAAAAAAGAAAAAACCTGAATGACCCTTGAGGACCAGATCCTCAACTGACCTTGAGAAATAAAAACCTTGGTTTATCTGGGCTAACTGTGTAGCCTAAGATATCCAAAAGGAAAGATAACCAGAATTAGATAATCGGTAAGGTCTGAGAAATTGTACCTCAGATATAAAGTTTGAGAATCCTCTATACCTTCAATGCCAGATGGGGACTATAGAGATATCCCAACTTATGGAATGAACAGCTAATAGGATTTCAGCCTCTTCAGAAAGTAGACTGCCATTGTTTGACTTCCCAGGCCTGTGTCCATGGAGGCCAGGCAAGAAGATCAAGACAGGGCACAATGCTTACTGGACCTCATTTAAGTGACCATGTCAAGGGGACCCCAGTGTGGAGGCACAGGGGGCAGGATTGATGGTTGTTTGGGGTTTGCCAAGGAGAAAACTTTCAATCACTTCCTTGGGGAAAACATGACATCATTTAGCAAAAAAAATAAATAAATCCTCAATACTAAAAAGAAAGAAATTACGAAAGAAAGAAAGAAGAAAGAAAGACAAAAGAAAAAAAAAAAAAAAAAAATATATGTATATATATATATATATATATATATATATATATATATATGATACAAGTTGGAGAAAATAAAATGGAATTTCCAGGTTAAAGTATCACTCTATTTTGATGCTTTATTGGTATCACAAGTTTCATTTTTGTTACTTTGATGCTATGTAATGTATTCTAAAGTTCAACTTAAAAAAAAAAACTCATCATTGATTTAAGGCACAATATTTTGGGAAAATAATAATAACTGATTATTTAGTGATAATTGCATTACTCTCCTTTGGCTTCTAGTGATAACATGATTTTTATTGAGATATTCTCTAGTATGTTTTATTGTGAACAGCACCTCTTTAATAAAACTTCTGATTTATACTGGATAAGGTATGAGTAGACACATTATAGGTATAATATATAGAAAACAGTTTCAATTTGAATTTATAAATACATACTAAAACATTCATGCATTGAAAAATGACAATGCCACTTTAAATGTAAGTTTAATTAAGAAAAGTTCCACACTTTTAATTTTGCATCTTGGGTTACACTAGTGAAGGGAACATGTATAACCTTAGCAAGTATATTTTAATACTCTAGAAAAAGTATATAGATTGATGAAAATGCATCAAAGATATTGCAGTCACTCATAAGCTCCCAAGATGAATTCTACATTTAATAGGCATTTTCATAAAATAAGTATAATCCAAAACTGAAACTCTTTAGCATTTCATGTAATGTTAAATTATAGTGAAATCTGATCATAATTTGTGATTATAAGAAGTTCTATTTCAAAATTAAAGTAATCTAAGAGGAGAAGTTTGACAAATTAAGAATAAATCACACAAGAAGGCAAACTTTTGGTCATTTTATAATAGTCTGTCCTTTTATACACACACAATTTAACAAAATGAAAATATGCAAATGAAAGGCTATATATTTATCTTCAGAAAGTAAAGTTTTAAAATATAATTAAGCTGAAATATTATGAAATGAGTTCTACTGCAACAATATTTTAAGGTAATAGCAGAGATGTCAGTTAAGCAATTTGCAAATCATATATTTCCCTGCTGTGCTTGCAAGATTACCTTGTGAATCACCAGGATCCATAACTCTAAAGACTTTAAATTTATACTTCTCTGAATTGCAAGGCCAGAAAGGACATTGCAGATAAGACAAACAACAGGATGATCTACTGGCTACATTGCCAATAAAGGTAAATAAATAAGCCCCTTCTTCCAAGAGGCTAAGGCTGATACTCCCATCCCTTTCACAACTATTAATTCTCCAGAAATATACAGACACGTTATATAGATTATATCAGGAGGCATTTTTACTGAGTCTCATGCACCTATTTTGTTTACAAAGTGATATCGGGGACTAAAGGTAGAAAGCGAGGGCTTCTATCTCTGTGATGTTTTCCATAATCTTTCATTCCTCTCTGTTGCCATACTTCTTCAATTTTGCTTTTATTTTTGTCATTCTCAAACTTACAATTTTCATGCTACTGCTTATATTACTTTCCTTATCATATCTTGTTCTTTTCACAAGGAAGTGCTTCCTCCACTACGAAAAACAGATAATAAATATTTAAACAGCACTTTACATGTGCCAGAAAATTTTTAAGTGATTTTTATAAAAAACAATACAGTTGATCTTAAAAACCCAAGTCTACATGATATATTTTCCTTACAAATGAGAAAACAGTTACTAAAAAACAGCCCTCCCAAGGTCAAACATCCTTAACTGATATTGGTGGAAGTAAAATCTAATTAGTCTGATGGGCTTGGCATTTACCTATTTTTTGGAAGACTGTGTTTATTACCAAAATATTCCTGTTTCAACCATGTATGAAATATGATTACACTTTAAAATCTAAAAGCTTAGCCATTGAGGTAAAAAAAAAAAACTGATTAATGATGTTTAAAAGGTACCACAAGCTGATCTCTCTCTCTCTCTCTCTCTCTCTCTGTCTCTCTCTCTCTCTCTCTCTCTCTCTGTCTCTCTCTCTCTCTGTGTGTGTGTGTGTGTGAGACTGTGTGCTTCTTTTGAAATTCACAACTTAATTGCAAAACTACAGATGATAAGTCTATACAAAGAAAGAATGGTACAGAAGCAGGGCCAGGCATAAGTGAAGACATGATATCTGTATCTTCCTCATTTGCAGAAACTTAGCCTGTTGAAAGATTCTGATTGATCCCCATGGTTTTGCATTTCTTACTTTGATAAACCTGAGCCTAAAAACGTGTAAGTATGCTGCTTGCTTTTTTATGCTGAAATATGTTCTAATCAAGTGCACTGACCTTCTTTGTATATGTAAGAGTTGTGCTTTTACTTCAGTAAAATATCTTTGAAATCTGAAATCTCTTAAATGTTTTTTGCATATATATATATGCTCTTGTGTCATCAGAGGGGAAATAACAGTGATTGATATCAGAATAAAAGAACCAGTGAGTTCAGTGTTGACCCTATAAAGTTAAATCACTGTTATCTGAATCAAATACAACAAAACCAGTGCAGTTTATGAAATGTTCTTAGTTGATAAATTCAGTCATCTTGGAAAGACCTTGTCAAGTCTATCTGACATAGTTTAACCTCAGAGTTTTTTTCCTGTGAATCAAATATAAGAGTGACCTTGATCCAGAAAGAGAGATTCAAGTTAGTATTTAGTAGTGTTCTAAATAAAAACAAAATTTTAAGTTGTTTATGAACATAGAACACGCATAAACATAAATTAATACATGGAGTGAATGATTTGGTGGGAACATGGTACAAAATTAAGATTGGGCAAATTATGGTAATTTGCATTGTGTCCTATTGCATTTTCAGCAAAAAAAGTGACTAAGTCATGGATGATTTCTTTCACCTAAAATCATGTGGATGTTGACTTAGAGATTTAATCAAAGGTCAATAAGAAAGGCATATTTTCTAATGGCACAAACTAGACTTTACATCAGGAATCATCCAGTGCTTCATCTCTCAGGCTCCACAAGGACTACCTGTGTTTTATCTTCTTTTGCAAAAAGATGTAATGCTTGCTTGAGACTTTTATTATAAATTTTCAGAAATATTTAATTACAATAAGTTATACCATTCTTCTTATTCTTTTCTGTAGTCCTTACTTCAATTGTTTATAAGATTTTATTGTAGTGAGGTGAAAACAAAGGATTACTATCAGTCAGGTTTATAACAGATCTCTCTCTCTCTCTCTCTCACTCTCTCTCTATATATAATACATATATATAACAAATATATATATATATATGACATATATATGTCTTTACATTCATTAATTAACCAATTCTGAGTGCAGTCAGCTAACAAAAATACTCAACAGAGGAGATCCATTTTGCACATATCCAACATTTGTTGCAATGCTTAAAATTTGTGGTTTAATATGTGTGTTTATGTTACATACTACTCATGATTCATGAATATGAACATGTTTCTGCATAAATTGTATTTTCACTAAAGATATTAGTAGAACACAAATCAGTTTTTATATCATATTTAACAGTTAGTTTGGATTTTGGTACTCATATACAATGGATGGCCAATTTTGGCAATATCTCGAAATATGGTAGTTGATGAATTTGCAAATGGCTTAATTTGTGCAAATGAACTGATATATATGAAATACTTTTATGTTAGTAGTTATTATTAAATGCTCTGAAACAGAATTTTAAACTTATGTTTCTAAAGATTTCAGTTTGTCTAATAAAATTGTTTTTAAGGAAATTTTTTAATAAAGTTAAATGTACACTTTTGAATTTACGATAATATCCAAATAATTTTTAATAACACTTGTGACTTTTAAGCATAATTAGTTGATGTTTCACTTGTAAAGTTTGCCATTCTCCATCATTTATAAATTGTTTTCCCTTGACAAACTCTCATAATTTATAGAATTCCTAACACCCCTATAGCCATATTTTGAAAACTAAAATGAGAATTGCTTGGCATTACAATCTTGAATTCCAAATAACTTCAAAAATTTTTGGACTATAAATGCTATGATACTTGTTTCAGTGTGTGTGTGTGTGTGTGTGTGTGTGTGTGTGTGTGTGCGTGCGTGTGCACATACATGTGGAAATGCTCAGACATATGTCCAGGCTAAAGTTCAAAGCTGTGTGTCCTCATCAATTGTCTTCTCAATGGAAATGAACTCATGTGTAACACTGTAATGAAAGCCAAATAAACTTGGCTGTAGAGGTCATAGATCCTAGAGAAAACTCCATCTCTCTCATATCTCTAGACAAATAAAATTTCTTACCATATGGTAAATATGGATCTTTATATTTACAGACAACTATACAGTATACCACTCATCAAAGACACTTTATTTTATTTATTTTTTTATTTTTTGGTCTTTTTGAGTCAGGGTCCCCAGCTGTCCTGGAATTCACTATGTAGTCCAGGCTGGCTTTGAATTCACAGAGTTTACCCTGCCTCTGCTTCCCAAGTGCTGGGACTAAAGGCATGTGCCACCATGCCTGGCTAGAAGCTTCTTTTTTCTAACAGATGCAGGGTATGGCTGAATACCACAGCTAGTCACAGATAGAGAATATATATCTGAGGGAAACCGACCCCTAGGTGACATATTGGTGAAACTTCTATATGTAAGGCTCATGGGACATAGTGGAACAGGGCAAAAAGAATACTTGTACATCCCTGAGGAGTCAGAAGTGAAGCTTCCATATACAACAGAGTGTGATGTCACAGAAGGCCACAATTGGCTAAATTTTGGAGAGTAAGAGACTGTAGTGTGTGTGTGTGTGTGTGTGTGTGTGTGTGTGTGTGTCTGTGTGTACCTGGATATTAATTATCATTATTAATTATTCTCATATTAATTATCCTCCTCCTAGGGGAACATTTCAGGAGAGAGAATGGAAATATTGTAAGAGCCAGGGTTGGTTCATGAACATGGGGAAACAGAGACTTCCAGGTGGCTAGAAGTTTGCTCATGTGAGCATGTGGCAATGGAAGCATCTAGCAGGTGACCCTTGTCAACAATCAGATAGGACCCAGAATGGTGCAAGAGAAATAGGTGGTGGGCCTGCCCTAGCCTGAGAACTGTTGGAAACTGATTATTGCTCTTTGAGGGAGTGCAGATCTCTCTTAAGATCTCTAGATAGGCTGAACTTGTTCCAAAAGACATCTGGGGAACATACATGACTGAATGTGACTTGGCAGAATTCTGTTTGGCAGAATGCATGAGGCCAAGTGGGAGTGGAAGCTAGGGGTTTGGGGGAGGGTAGAAACAATGGGGGAGGGGAACTAAGTTTGATTAATAACTGCTGAATGAAGTACACCAAAGATCAATAAAATATTACAAAACATGTTGTGCTGAGTATGAGAATCAGGACCTCATGCCTTCAAGGGAAGCACTTTCCCAGCTGAACTATTTCTCCAGACCCTCAGCACCACTATACATTATTTAGTCTGATTTATACATTTCAAATTTGGAATGGAATATATTTTCTATAACTGTATCTATTCCCTGCCTATAAATAAATCAATTTTATATATGTACATCAAAAACTTAAAATGCCATCTAATGCAAAATTTTGATATCACTTAACCATTCTTGGTCATTTTACTAAGCTTGTTAAAATCTGTATACAATGTTGTAATTTAGGACTCAAATTAGTCATTTAACATAGTGCTTACCACAGCTAATATGCTACTAAATTATCTTGATAATACCACCTTAAAACATTCTAGGATACTGAGAAGTAAGTACGTAAAATATTAAGAAGTCCATACTTTCATATTTCTGACAGATATGATTTTTATTTCTTCCTAGTTATTCTTTAGCAATATTCTAACAACAACTGATATGTATTCTAGAAAAATATATTTTTTCTACTTACTATTCATTGTCAATAATCATTTTTGTACTGATTTAAATTTTTTCTGTGTCCTGGAATCATGGAAAAAAATATCTGGCAGTACTAGTTTACTGGGGGTAGTTGAATGGTTTATTATTGTGACTTACTATAAAATATTTTGTTTGCATTAATATTAAAATAATTAGTATCACTCTTTTCTATTTTATTCATAGAGGAAGCAAATATTTCACAATATAGAAATATAATTTGCTCCTCAACTCTTATCTCTACTAGTTTTTTGAAAATTATTTATTGATTCCCAAGGAAATTTAATTATCTCATTGATATACTCACATTAAAACATTTGGCTATCATGATATAAACCTAGACATAGGACATTGAGAAAACAATTAGAATTGCATTTTGCATCTGATAACTTATGGTACAGTGTAGGTACACATAATATATATGAGAACTTGTGGTTATATATACTTCAGGAGATTCTATTCAAGGAGAAGCTCTTTCAATGCTTTCCCTTCCTCTATCTTCATACAATTCATATAAAAGTGATAAATTATCTCATCATGGAATCCAATACAATTTTAGTTACTTTCATAACTAACAGAATGTAGATGAATGTAGAAAGCTGAACCTGGTCTATAAAATATCTTTAAGGATCTCAGCAAAGAATGGAAATATTTTATGTCAGTAAATATGCAGCACTTGGAGAGATCTTATGAAAAAAGATCCAGATAATCAGTCAGTTCAGAGCTTTCTAGTCATTCCAGCTGAAGACTGAGATGAGTGAAGAAACCAAGCCCACAGGCACTTTCAGGAAATTCCACACTCATAACTCATTCCCTCCCATTGCCAGGAAAATCCAGTGATACTTCCACATGTGAGCACCACATGCTTCTGTACTATTATGTTTCTGTTCAGTAAGTATGGGAGTAATTTCTTATGAAAAATTGAATAATCAGAGAGCTTAGGCTTATAATCACACATATATTATGTTATATGCCTTAATATATAGATGATTGTACTCCTTTGGAGCCAATGACAGTCCACGGTACACGTCAATTAAAGTTTACTTTGGGGAATCTCTGAATATATTGGCTCACTTACAAGGAATAGATGAGGAGTTATTAAAGAAGTGTAGACATTCCTCCTTTAAAGCCAATTCAGGACATTGCCACCCAGCCAGGATGATGGCTTCCCCATAGCTGCATGGTTGGAGGATCCCTCTTCCCTAGCGCTCCGCTATTTATATATTATAGCCCTTCCAAGAGGCCATGTGCAATTGGTTTGGAATGGCCCAGAGAAATATACTCCTCACCAGTCACTAAGTGCCTCCTTATCTCAACAGATGGAGACTATTACAATATTACACTACTAGTAAAATGTATACATTTATATGTGGTGCCTATTCCTATGTGACACAACTACACTACAATGTCTATACAAAGACTCAGAAGAGGTGTGGAAAGAATGTAAAAGACAGAAAGACATTTGGGCTACTTAACATACTCTAGACAAGATAGGAAACGTAAACTAATGAAATCTTCACAATATGGTAGCCTAACAAGTCTGCATAACCAATCCAATTGATCCTCCATGGTTGACTGGAATGTTCCAGAGTTCCAACTCAAGATACCTATAGGAAATCAATAGATGTGGAGGGAGGCAGAATCAGTTTTCTTTGGGGAATACTTCCCCAAGAGCCCTAAACACAGGTACACACAACACACAAGCACCACAAAAGACTCACTGTGTCTATATGTTTATTCATAAATGTATATATTTATAATATTAGAATAACAAGCCAAGAAATTGAGAAGTGGCAGTAGACTGGGAGGTAAGGGAATATTACAAAGATGATACTCGTGTATGATATTCACAAAAATGAAAATAAAATTAAAATAAACACAATTAGATTTTACATTGTTTATAATTTTCTAATGTAAATGAGCTTAAACAAATGCAGAGCTGAGCTCTAAAGCTAATTAACCTCATGTTAGTAAATGAGGATATTTAGCTTTATCTGTGAATTACTTCCACACCACAAGAATCCATACTTATGCAACTGTCTATAAACAAATGTGTGAGCTTTTTTATAAGGAAAAATACACAGAATTCCCAAAGAAACTTTGTAAATCTTAAAGCATCACTCATGTCTACATGCTTAACAGGTTGAAGTGAAGATTTTAATGCTTACTTACCCTTCTTTAGCATTATGTTTCCAAGGAAAATTAAACTTTCATAGGGATTCCATTCTCCCTGTTGAGTGGAAACTGTCTCTTTACAATCTCTCCTGGGTTATGTGCATAGCTCCTTGGTAGTGCTCTTGTCCAGCAAGTGCAAAGCTCTGGATTCCATCCCCAGCTGTGCTATACTGAGATACATGGACAAATTAAACCTAAGTAATAACAATAAAGCTGTGTTTCTCTATTTCTGCACTGGTGCTGGTCTCATCACTCTCCATTAGTGACATAGTTTATGTATCTAGAATCATCTGCCACTTTGACCACCATGTGTAAGCACATGAAAGTCCCTGTTGATCAAAGACATAATTTTGTTCAAAAATAGATTCATATAGGGTGGAGCAAATAGAGTTGTTGTTATCTGTGGTCTCAGAAGTGCTCCAAATTTTCTAGCTATTTAGTCAACTTTAGAAAACCAACAATAAAAATCATCCAGTAGCTTTCTTTTCAACAGGCTCTCATTCATTTTTCAAAGATCACCATAGGATATAAGAGATACAGACACTAATGTTATTTTATATATGTGTGAAAAGTATGAACAAACATTTTGGAGATATATGCATAATGTAAGGATAGCTATAACAAATTGATAACAAAATAAAATATCATTCATTGCTAAGGAAATATAGATTGCTCAACTGCTTGCAAATTGGTTTTACATGAAGGATGCTTGTACTCACAAATTATCACTTATTGTTAAAAAAATTAAAACAAGGGCTGGAGAGATGGCCTAGCGGGTAAGAGCGCCGACCGCTCTTGCAGAGGACCCGGGTTCGATCCTCAGCACCCACATGGCGGCTGAGAACCGTCTGAAACTCCAATTCCAGGAGAACTCCAGCTCCAGGGGAATCCGACACCCACTTCTGACCTCCGCGGCATTGCACGACACGGGTGCACAGACTTGCATGCAGACAGTACATTTGTACACATACAGAAATAAATAAAAATTAATAAAAAAAAT
>VZQC01013140.1:42743-118238 GCA_009823505.1 Rhizomys pruinosus
AAAAAAAAAAAAAAAAAAAAAAAAAAAAAAAAGACTCATTTATGGATGCTAGCACCAAGTCCCTAGTTGTAAGGCAAACTAAGCAATGTTAATGTTATATTTCTTTTTATTTGACAGCAATTGTGCTCTTATAATATGAATCCCTTAACAGGATCTAAAATTATTCTAGCACTTATTTTCAGACTTTGTGTGTAAATTTGGTATATGGGTGGGGGTATATATGTGTATTTTAAAGTAATATTACATTTAAAGGGAAAATGTGAATTCTGAAATATGATTTAGAATTAACATACAGTTTACTTTCAGACAACATAATTTTGGTATATGTGTGATATATACCATATCTATCTATCTACTTATCTATACATATTTTTGAGTAATACAAATTGGAGGGAGCAACAGCAACAAAAAGACTGGGACAAATAAGTGACTGAAACAGTAAACTTCTCCCAAAACAATAAACATTTAAAAAGACTCAGAAAAAGATACAAGACATGTATGACAAAATGTATGAACTTGGGTGGGGAGGGGGCATGGAAAGGGAAATGGATCTAAATTGGATTGAGAAATGTTGTATGAAATGCACAAAACTTCAATAAAATATTTTTAAAAATCACTGTGGAGAAAATTACTTGAAAGTAATATTTCGTAATGCAAAATTATTATTAGTTCCAAGTCAGCCTGAATAATAACACAGTGAGATATAGTCTCAAATATATAATGCAAAATATAAAAGTACAAAGAATTTCATGAGGCATAAATTAAAAATATATAATTAATGCAAGTTACTTTATAGAAAAATGTATGGGATACTAAATGCCTCTAATAGATAATTAAAGTAAATGTTTTTCATGAATAAACTATTTACTTTTATTGAATTTTCACGTATTTTATACATAACATCTTTATCATCTTTAAATCCCTTCATCAATGGCACCCTCCCATGGCCCCACCTGGGTTTCATTTATTCTGTTATTTGCTTTAAGACTTATTAAGTCTCACTAGTGTCCCCTGAAATCTGTCAGCTTAAGTTCATCCACTGGATCTAGTTAGCCTGTCTAGTCCTACTAGTGATCAGCTGCCCAGTAGTTCTTTGGCTAAGATTGGGGTCTTCTGCTTTTTGTCCACAGACCTATGCTAGGTTGTTGTGTGCTTGAGTTTGCATGTGTCTTGTGCACGCTGTCACCATTAACATAAGTACATAAGAGCAAGGTCCCAGAAGACTGTAAGACTGTACTTCAATATGAGCATGCACCTTCATCACTGTGTTTTACAATTTTCCTGCCTCTTTTTCCAGAAAGGTCCCTGAGCCCTGATTTCATTGCACTTTGTTCCATAAAGGAATTCTTTTGATATTTATTAGCATTCTTTCTACTCCTTTTCTATTATGTTCTATTAGTCTTAGATGTGGAAGTTCCATTGTTGATATGCCTCTTAAGATTAGGCATTTCACAGACATTTAATCTCTGGGTCTGACCAGTTGTGGAACTCTATCATAGTCTCCATCTGTTGCACAAGACACTTTCTTGATGAAAGGTGACTGGCACACTTGCTGTTAAATATAAGGATTAATATTTAGCTCATAGTAAGGATGACGCCCCCCTGGCTAACAACTCAAAGAGAACTTTTTCTTATCTGGCACTGTTTTTTTTTGTTTGTTTGTTTGTTTTTTATTGTTTTGTTTTTTTGTAGAACCTTCAGCTATACACATGCACTAATGCAGAGATGCTGTATGTATAATTTTCAGTAGGCTTTTGAAGTAATATGCTTCCTTCTTTTTTTTTACACCAACTAGGAATTATTGTTTCTTCACTCTCTCCTAATCTAGTCCTTCTTCTTCCCTCTCTCATTAAAATGCTCCCATTTCCCCCATTTTCCCCTTGATTATACCTGTGTTATGTGTTGCCTCCACTCTTGATCTTCTTCTTTCCCTTTACCCTCCTAGTTCCTTGTATAACCCCCTCCCCATTAAATACGTCATTTTACAATTTGGTAACCTCCCAGTAACCTGATGCTTACTGTTGTTCTCTCTCAGGATACTTCTTTCCCTTTATCTCCATGATTCCTTTCCATTTTTCTGGTTCCAGCAGCAACATCAGGATACACACACACACACACACACACACACACACACACACACACGGAATGGATTTGGTTCTAAGATCCACAAATAGAGAACATAGGTCATTTCTTCACTAATCATAACATTAAGTAGTTCCATTCATTTACTTGCAAATTTCATGATTTAATCTTTTTTTTTAAACTTATTTATTTATTTTATTTATTTCTGTATGTGTATCAATGTACTGTCTCCATGCAGGTCTGTGCACCCGTGTCGTGCAATGCCGCGGATGTCAGAAGAGGGTCTCAGATTCCCCTGGAGCTGGAGTTCTCCTGGAATTGGATTTTCAGACGGCTCTCGGCCGCCATGTGGGTGCCGGGGATCGAACCTGGGTCCTCTGTAAGAGCGGTCGGCGTCTTAACCGCTAGGCCATCTCTCCAGCCCCGATTTAATATTTTATTACTGCTAAGTAGAACTCCATTGTGTAAATGAATCACATTTTCCTTATCCACTCATCAGGTCAGGGAAAGTTAGGTTCCTTTCATTCCTTAGATATTATGAAATGAGCAGCAACAGACATGGATGTGCAAGCATCTCTGCAGTGGAACTAGTCATCTGGGTGGTTTAACCAGGTCACATGCTGTGGGCATATCTCAAAGTATATTATAGAGTCATAAAATAGCATGCTATTAGCAGAAAACAGACATATAGATCAGTGTAATATAACTGAAGAACAAACACAAATATGCAATTTCAGCCAACTGATTCTTGGTAAATCTGTCAAGAACACATTGAAAGAAAGACTGCATCTTCAACAAATTGCGCTCAAAATACTGGATCTCTACATATAAACAATGAAATTAGATCCTTATCTTTCACCTTGGATAAAAGTCAACTTCAGGGCTGTAGAAATGGCCTAGCGGTTAAGAGCACCGACTGCTCTTGCAGAGAACCTGGGTTAGATCCCCAGCACCCACATGGCGGCTGAGAACCATCCGTAACTCCAATTCCAGAAGAACTCCAGTTCCAGGGGAATCCGACACCTTCTTCTGACCTCCGCGACATTGCACAACATGGGCACACAAACCTACATGCAGACAGTACATTAATACACATAAATAAATAAAGTAAAATAAAGAATGTTTAAAAAAGTCAACTTCAAATGGATCAAAGACCTCAATGTGAAATTTGAGACTCTGAAACTGCTAGAAGAAAACATAGGTAGTAACCTACAAGATATAGGTGTAGGAAAGGACTTTATAAATCAGACATCAGTTGCTAAGGAATTCTGGTCAATAATCCACAAATTGGACCTCATTAAGCTGAAAAGTTTCTTTTCAGGGAAGGGAACAACCAAGGAAGTGAAGAAAAAACTCATAGAGTGGGAGGAAATCTTTACCAGTGACACATATGACAGAGGCTTAACATCCAGAATAAATACAGAAATTTAAAAAAAAATCAAGAAAATGAATGAAACCATTAAGTGATGGATCTAAACAGAGATTTCTCAAAAATAAAGCAAAATATGGTTAAGAATCACTTTAGAAGTTGTTCAACATCATTAATAACTATGGAAATGCAAAGTAAAGCACTTTATGATTTCATCTTAATATAGTGAGACTAGTGAAGCGTAACAGAAGAACTGACACTAAATCCTGGACAGGACATGAGGAATGGAGAACACTTATTCACTGTTGTTAGGATTGCAAAGTTGGGTAACTACTATGGGAAACAGTGTGGAGAACTCTTGAAAGTCAATTTTATTCACAATTGTCAGCTACTTTAAAAGATAATTTATTTATTTATTTTTCCTTTTAGATAAAACTTTTTTTTTATTGATGCTTTGTGTATTTCATACATCATTTTCCAATTCAGTTCAGGCATATATCCCCTTCCCTTCCCCCTACCCCACCCCTACCCATCCCAGATCATGCATTCTGCTGTAAGTTTTCTGCATCTTTCTCTGCTTTTTTGTTTTGTTTTGTTTTCATTTTTTTTAAAATAAGTGATAATTTGTGAGTACAAGCATCCTTCATGTAAAACCAATTTGCAAGCAGTTGTGCCCAAACCCACACAGCTCATGGGTCCCACCATCCAGCAGGGGGCGCTTGTATGTTCAATCAAGTTGATCAAATGAGTGTCCAGTCTATATTGGTTGTAGTTTCACCATTAACGCCAATCAAAGCCCTTACATTATCTAATTTCTTTATATAATATAATTCGATACTGCTACCTCGTTACGATAAGGAGAACCGACGTGCGTTGCACGACCTGTTCCGCTAGGCCTTACGAAAGGGGGCACACGGTGGATGAGCACAACAATGATGAACACCTCTAACAATTAGTTAATCAGGAAGTCTGTTATAATGTCCTTGGTCTTCATAGTCAGTTCTGGCCTGTTTTTCTTTCACCATGACGGGCTGCCAGTTGTCCCAGGCCACTATAAGCCTTTCGATTTACTACTACGTAATAGAAAGGCACAATGCAATTAGTTTAGCCTATTAATATTAGATTATTTAGCGTATATAAACAGTATAAATTAAAATAGACTTTTAGATCCAATTCCTACTACTGAACACCACCAATCAAGGTTTAGAATACTAATAACCGGTAATGTCAATAAGTCACGTATAATCTGTTATATGATGGGTTTACATTGGTATCCATATAATGGGACACAGATGTTTGGATGGTATGTTATCAATCTTGATTGACTTTCGGCTTGACTGTTGAGAGATATTGGATACAGTGTGCTCCTTCGTGGTGGGTTTAATATATTAAACACCTCCTAAACCATATAATGAGGATAGTAACTTGTGGCAATTCAGCCAATGGGTTATACTCTTCCAAGGAGAGTAGCCTATAGCCAAAATTAGTATTGGGATAATAACGACATATGAAGCTGCCACTCGGCTGGCCAGTAGCATCTCCAGCGCAGATGAAGTGTAGCTTAAGGTGCTTTGAAGGGAAAGAATAAATTGCCTTGACTCAAAGAGAAGACCTATTTTGAGCATCTATAGGAGTTTATTGTGGTCCCTTCGGTAACCACTGCTCGTCTTGCAATATCTCCAGAGACCATTCTGTATAGCCCTATGCAAGTTGCGGTCCTCACCACATACCCATTAGCCTTATCTGCCATATTGTTTATATCGAGGTCCTTGCAGAGAACAGCAAGAGGGTCTGCGGCGCAGAATACCAGCGAAGCCTCAATCTTCGCCTGCGCGAGGTAGCTCCACCAGTTGGAGGTTGCCCAGGAGCCTTTACTATTGTGAGTGCTTTTACATGCGCATCTCCTGGCAGGCACAATCTCACATGAGATAAAAGAATACCGGGAAATATCATACCAAGTGGTTGATGGTTCAGAGCTCCTTCTGTATTTTTGGTAAGATTCAGGTCATTGTGAAGTGCATAGGCAAGCCTATGTACGGAAAACTTTAAAAAGCATTGATATGTATTGGTTTCTGAATGAGAGGAATAAAGGGGATAATTACCTTTTCAGCAACGTTTCTAATTGTCCATTAGTCAATCAAAGAAGGCAGTTTTATGATTTACAAGAGAATGCCTCTATAACAACGCCCTGGCTTTCTTCGAACTCACTTAGCTAGTGGAGAAGTGCCATCATCATCAAATCTATATTTCTCTCTTATTTCTTACTGGGGGGGAGAGATAGTTAAGAATAGTGATTATTCTTGTATTAAACTTTGCGGTGCATCTCGCGGCACCGGCTAGAAGGGTAAGCTTCGTTAGGAAGATCCCATTTAAAGAATAGTTGTGTCGATTAATTGAAAGTAAGGATTCAAGCGGGCGGGCCTGGATGTCTGGGGCAAGCAAATACTGAGGCATTATCCCTATTTTGATGCAAGGGATAATGAAGAGGGAAACAGGGGTGGCATAGTCGTGTAGTTAGAAGTCGATAGTTCCGTAAATCGTCAGGGCTACCTCGCCAGCACAAAAAGGTGGGGTAAGCAAGGAGAGTTAGGGAAGAGCAAGAATACAAGAATAAGATACTTTCACCCCTTCATTCAATGCCACAGTAAGGAGTTCGAAGGGGAATGGAGTACCTTCACTGCTGAGCAACTTATCAATTGGCATTGTCTTGCTTTTGGTAACATTTCCCTACTCACATTTTGAACAAGCTGACAGTATGTTGTCATTTCTCAGTTGAAACCTATTAAGGTGCATTAGGTTGATACTAAGGTCTGGGTCTTGGTCCTGTGTTGGGAACAATACAAATTCCTTTCCCCATAGTTTATGTTGTGGAAAAGAATACGGTGTTGCAAAAGGGCTTTTATTTATGACAAAAGAAAGTTTTTCATATGCGTAAGTCTTTACTAGTCTCACCTTTCATTTTATATTAAAGGTGTATTATAGGATTATTAGACCACACACACGAGTCTTTCAGAGAAGAGAAGCATTGTGTGTTTGTATTACCACATAACATTTATTATGTTCTGACGTTACCACTTATTGTTAATGCTGGAGAGATCTTGTATATTACGCTTCCAAGTATCTCTACTCGGCTCGAGTCGCTGTTGCCCTTCTCATTTCCGCACTTTGAGGGGAAGTGTTAAGTCTGTTTAGCAAAAGTATAATAAAACATCCTATTTGATTTTACACTAGGAACACAAAGTTTATTTTAGTAAAAAATCATGCCTTAATACGGCGGGATAAGAGAACTGCCACCAGGATGGTATACTATATATCAGCCATAACTTAGAGGAACATTTGTTCCATTACCAATACCCCAGTAATTGCTATCATACTTCGTTCTCAGTTAATTGCTAATTGTGGTATCCAGGAGAGGGCGATCACTTTATTTACTCACCAAAATTAGCATCAGAGTGGCCATTACTTAGTTTATTTAATCAGCTGGTCAGAATCCAATGTTGTGCCACTATAGCATCAATATTTTACTTTTTCTAAAGATCACTAAAAGCCCAGTATACCCTTCGTAGACGCGCTCGCGGCACATAAACTGGATATTTCTTGTTTGAAACTCACCATCAAATTAATATCCTATGCACCAATTTTGAAATGTATGTACACCGATCGTCCTTCATGCGCGGCACCCCTCCCCCGACCCTTCTGCGAGGTTTGGCCCAACCATTTCCTGAGTCTTGCCTGTCTGATGCAATCCTTTTCTGTTTGCGTTGATAGTGCCAAAAAAAAAAGATTAATGATTCTTTATTAAAGTGAAATTACTGATCCTCAATATTTTTGTTGCTATCATATTATCATCTTCACATCTTTTTCAGTGATTACAGGGAAAAACAGTAATATATCATGTTATAAGTTATAAGATACATTTCTTCAAGATAGCGTATTGAAACAAGATGTCCTTGGGAACTCGTAGATTATATAATATCCTTTTTCTTACACAAAATTAGAAGATGCCCGACACGGTGGAATCACACTACTGATGCCAAGTGGGATTTTGGCAAGATTAGTATTTGTGGAAAATGAGCTTTGTTTCAGCACAAACAATCATAGTATATTCAGTATATATCACCATTATATTTCCTGTTTTTTGGATTAACTTATAGTTTTATTTTTTTGGAATTATATTTATAGTTTATTTTCAGACATCATAATTTTGATATGTGTGATAATATATAATAATATATATATATATATATGCATATTTTGGAGCAATACAAACTGTAGAGGAAGAACAACAAACAGTTATGTCTCAAAGAACTGATTAAAACAGTAAACTTCTGTCCAACAAGTAAACCTCTACTAATAGAAAACTTGTAAAAAGACGAGAAAAAGATCCAAGACATGTAGGAAGAATGCATGAGCTAGGCGTGGGGGTGGGGGCAGGGAAGGGGAATGCATCTAAATTGGATTGAGAAATGTATGAAATGCACAAAACTCAAATAAACATAATTTAAAAAGCAACTTCTGACAAGATTATGCTCAACTAAACTACATACTGGCATGAAAACTGTGAGAGCAACCATCCTCTTTCTAATTGGGTTTTAGGTCCCTTCTCATAGGAATGAAGCACACATGCCTGAACTGTAAGTAGCCGCTTAGGAACCTGAGGCTAGAATAGGCCACAGGCCACAGTGAAGAGCCTAATACTATAATTCTGCTAAGTAAAGTAGTAACAAACTCCTAATGATTATTATTATATACCCATAGATTAAAGTATCTCTCTCACCTTCTACAATCAGAGAGTTTCCTTCATGCAGAGCTAGAGTGCTGAATTAACATAACCAACAGCCACGAAGCTGATGGGTAAGAAGAGACAAGAGTGCGCATATTAGTTGGGTTCTGGTCGACGGAGCATATATACACCCTGAAGATTGCAACTGAAATTACTTTAAATTGCCGCATAACTGAGGAACTTAAAGACAAGAACTCGCGACCAACCAACTATCCGTGCAATATTAAAAATAATCTCGTGATAAGCTGGGTGTGGTGTGCAACACGCCTTAGTAATTCCTAGCATTTGGGAAGGCAGAGCTGCCACCGTGGTATCATTTAGTGGTGAGTTCAAAGGCCAGCCTCTGAGTTCTACCAGAGTGATGTTCCAGGCTTCCAGCTTATAGGGAGTTGCTAAGGGAGAGTCCGTCTTGAAAAGACCTAAAAATAATAAAAAACAAAATCTGATAAACCATATAAGCAATTATTCCTCTAAATATTGACATTCTAAATTTCAAGTTATATTACAAAGCTATAATAACAATAAACATTTTGATAATATCATTAAAGCAAACATGTTGAATATTGAATAGAACCTAGGACATATATTTATGGCCAACCTCCTGGAGTCTCTTGATTTTTCATAATAAGGCAAAAATATACATTGGAAAAATGACATTTTTTAACAAAGTATGTGATAGCTACATATAGAAGAATAAAACTACATCACTATCTTTCTTTACAAACTGAAAGAAGAAAGGGATAAAATCCTGATGGAAACTCAAGAAAATGGTAATATTCTGATACATGAAATAAAAAAAAACACCATTGACGATTGGAAATGTAAATTAGTAAATAAGATAGAAACATTGGAGGAAACTAAAGCTACAATGTAGATGGAAATGACAACTCAATAAGACAATTGAAAAGACAGGGAAAATGTTCAATAACACAATACATGGAATGGATAACAAAATATCGAGAGTGGATAGTAAAGTTGAAAAAGTGTCCGGCTGAAGCAATAAAGAGCTGGAGTTATAGACAGTGGTCAGCTGACATGTGTGTTCTTGGAACCAAACCCAATTTCCTGCAAAACAGCCAGTGCTCCTAACAAATGAGCCAATTTTCAGCATCTCATCTTCCTTTCGGGAAGATAGGTTTACAAATAAGCTCAATGATAGTTTATTTCAATAAAATTTGTAATAGAGAAAATATTAATACATCTCTACACTCTCAACAATCAAACTTCCTCATAAAACAAAGTGTGGTGAACAGAGTAGGCCACAACTGGCTAAGTTTTAGAGAAAAAGGCTGAAGATTTTATGCCCCTGTATTAGACTCCTATATTAATCCTCACCTACACATGGCTCAGGGAATATTGTGGAAGAGGGTCAGTGATGACTGTAAGAGCCAGGATTTGTGTACGAATATAGGGAAACAGAGGGCTTCAGGTCCTTGGGAACTTGCTCACATGAATTTGCAGCAATGGTGACAGTATACACAAGACACATGCTGACACAATGAGACAAAATCACAGCACAGAACAAGGGACATAGGGCAGGAGGCCTGAATCCTAAACTAGGAATGATTGTCAGCTGATTACTTTTGGGTGAGGGAAAGTAAAGTAGGGTTTTTTTGTTTTGTTTTGTTTTTGCTTTTTTAAGGGGTTGACTAGATTCCAGATTATGACCTAGTACTGAGTGCCATCTAGGCACAAAACTTCATCAGATAAGACTTAAAATATGTAACAGAATGTGTGAAATCCAGTGGAAGGTGGGGCCTGGGGGGGCGTCGTAGAATGGGGGGGTTCTAAATATGGTTAAAATATATTATATAAAATGCACTGAAACAATAATGTTTTTTAAACTTGCAATAATTAGTGTTTTGTTGAATGAATTGGTTCTACATAAATTTACCATGTGAGTATTCACTTGGTAATTTCAAGGTATTTTTGTGTGTGCCTTTTAAAATTATTACTATTTTGGGTCTGTCTTATTTTAATGATTACTTTCATTACTTTTATGGGAAAACACTTTTTGAAGTTGTAAAAGTGTCATTTTTGTTAATGACACCATACATAAGTCTTTGGAAAGACATATTTATGCAGAAAGAGTTATTGCTGGTTTGGTTAAGGAGAGACTGTGTAAAAGAACATAATGTATCTGAATATAAAGTTTAAAGGAATATTTGTAGTCCTGAAAATATTCTTTTTCTTATGCATACTGTCAGCATTGCTGTAGGTTCATATGAGCAAGGTCACAGGGGACTACGTGACTCTATTTCCATATAGTCACGAACCTCCCCACTGGCTCTTACAATATTTCTGTTGCCTCTTGTATAATTGTCTCTGAGCCCTAGCTGGTTGAAGTTTAATATAGATGTTCTGTAAAAGGACCCAAACTGAAGATTTTTGTTCTTGATGATTTAGCCATTTGCACCTTCATTGATGTTGAGAGATGGATTAGTGACCTCTCTACCCATTGTTACATTATCTTCCTTGAATCTTATGTGTAGAGGTTCAATAAGTGACATTACTATGGTTGGACATTTCATAGACAATTAATTTCTGTGTGTGACCAGTTGTAGAACTCTGAAATTGTCTCCAAATTTTGCAAATTAAGCTATTTTCATCAGTGGTGACCGGTATACTTGTCTGAAAGTTTATGGATTCATATTTAGTATAGTAAGAAATTAAATTTATCCAGGAATGTGACAACCTTAGTGCTTTCTCTAAGACCTATAACCTCTCTATCCATGTCCATTTGGCTGTGTTTACAGTACAATGTAAACTCAAACATACAAAAACGCAGCATAGGACTGTGGAAACAGGTAGAAGCCCCCAATCTGAGCCAAGGAATTATTGGCTGCTGATTTCTGCTGGGTGAGGAAGAGCTGAACTTCTTTAAGGGAGTAATTCCAGATAGACTGACTATACCCCAGTGGAAGAACTTGTGCTCTTGCTCTTGATAGACCTTAACATAAATCACAGAATGCATGAAATACAGTGGGGGAAGGGGGTCTATGGGAGTGTGCTCAAGGGAAAGGAGGTATAAAGATTATTAACATATGTGTGCATTCAATATACAAATTAAAATTAAGGAAATTTTTTCTTGTCAGATAAAATGTTAATCATATAGTTATGGACTAAATGTTCATATCCAAAATTCATAATTTGAAACTCTAATCTCAATGTAATTCATTAGATTGTGGGACATTTGGAATATAGTTAAGAAGATAAAATTCCTCGTGAAAATAATTGTAGGAAGATCCAGTTTGAATTGGAGCTATTTCACAACTAGCATCCCTCAGAGCACCGAAGTGGATGGAAATCAGGGGATTCCTCTGACCCTGCCCCAAGAGGAAGCAGACAACTTGGCCAAGGTGCATTATGCTGGGTGGGGTGGCAGTGTGCAGTGGCATGGAATAGAGGGGGCCTGTGATTGGCTCTGGGAACTGACGTCATTTTGCTTATAAAAGCAGGCTGTAGCAGGTAATAAATTGAATTCTACATTACCATCATTACAGAATTCCTGGGCTGTTATTATTTTTTGAGTGCATACAGGCCAAAACAGACCTGCATATCATTCAGGTGGCCAGTGGGTTGGAAAGAGGTTCTTGGACTACCAACCTGGATAGCTGGTGTGGTGAAATGAATTGTGAGTGGACATAGGCTGAAGATAGGCCATCAGCCATCAGCCTGAAATTCCTGTCCAGGGGCCAGCAGTCTCTGTGCAGGTGGGAAAGCACAGACAAGAGTGGGAAACATGTTCTTCCCTTTGTCCCAGGCTAAGGGCCTGAGGTGGAAGTACCTGTCAGTTCCACTTACAGAAGTAACCAATGTATGTCTGCTTGGAGAGGCCAATTCCCTACAGTAGCCACTGGTGGGTACTGTGTGCCCCTTCCCTTAGCAGGGCCTCATTGCCCCTGCTCATTACAAAGAAAGCTTCCTACATCTGGCACAACAATGTGGGGCATGGAGACCAGTTTCATCTCGGCAAGATGGGGAATGATACTATTAAGGAAGCTATATTTCAGGAGAAATTGCTTTGTGATGTATGGCATGTATTTGTCGACTGTGTGCTGTTGTTTTCTGTACCTAGTCTGTTTCAAGTTGTGGCCTAGAGAGAGTTTAGCATCTCTAAATCTTTGAAAGCACAGACTAAGGATGGAGGCAGAGGGAATTCTTGTGTTGACTCTCCTGGTGTGCCTGTGGATGGTGCTGATGGGGACTTGGCCTGTGTGCTGGAGACCCTTTCTCTGATAGGCTTTGAGAGGCCTGCACAGTGGGGCACCTTTATGGAGCACCTGGGTTCTGTTTTGGCTTCCTTGGATTAGGGGCATCTGTTCCTTCCCCAGCATTCCCAGGTATTCAGAGAAATTGTGAGAGAGGAGTCTTTCCTCTCCCATTCACTTGCCTTCTAGAGGCTTTTTCAGTGGGCTTAGAACCTAGCCTGCAGCCTCAATTTCAGCCCTGAAGGGAAGGTGAGGTTTCCTCCTTTTTGACTCAGTTCAAGTGGCAAAGGTCAAGGGAGCAGACACAGAGGCAGGCAGGATGGGTGTGCCCAAGAAGCAAGTTCTATTGAGGTGCACATTTGCACAAGCCACTCAGCCAGGTAGGATTGTGCAGGCAACTCCCTACCCAGGAATTAGCCTACCAATAGTGGCTTGCATGGAAGTTTGTGAAAAGCCAGCTACAGTTTAAGTGTATTTTAAAAGATCTCTTTGAATTTTTTTTTTTTTGAAAATAATGTCTTTGCAGTGGTTAATTCAGTTCAGGTTTTCTTTTTGTCTGCTAAATTTCCTCTAGGATCACATTTCTAGAGGCCAGTCTTCTATAATGCAAATTGGGCTTGTGGTGGTGGCACATGCCACATGCCTTTAATCCTAGCCCTCAGGAGGCCAAGGCAGGTGGTGGTTCTTTGTGAGTTTAAGGAGAGTCTGGTCTGCATAGTGAGCTCCAGTCTACCTGGGACTGTAAGGAGGCCCTGCCTTGAAAAGACCAAAAGCAAAATGAAGCTGTTACACTCTTCAGTTTGTAGCTATTTGTAAATACTCTGGTTAACCTAGTCCAAGGTTTGTTGTTCTGTGCCCTCTCCTGTTCCAGAAGCAACAGCCAGTCAGGGAAGGGCTGGCTTTACAATATTCTGTGTCTTGCTGGGTAAGCCCTAAAGCACTCTCCAACACTCTTACCCTGGAGCAGTGGTTCATCTTAAATGTGTTTTAAAGGTGCAGCTTTGCTTCCAGTGCTCAGGAGACAGATGGTGGACTTCTGTGGAAAGTTAAACCCAACCTAAATTGTGGAAATGATTTTTTCTCATTGTATATAGGACAATAGTGTAACCTCCTTCCCACAGATTGGTCTCACAACATTTATCCTTTTGTACATATGTATGTGTATGCTTGTATGTATGTGTGTGCATGCACATGCGTGTATGAATGTGTGAATAGTTGTTTCGATCCCTATAACTTTCTAAATTCCTGTGTTTTAAAAAGTCTACTATAAATCACTGTTAACAGATTCAACCTATGCAAAACTTGGTTTATACCTTTCGGTGTTTAACAGTCTTTCATTGGGTTTATGTAAAAGTTAATAATTATTTGTGCAATTCAAAATGCCTCTTAGCTGAAACTGGCCCTTTCAACTCAGACACAGCTCTATTAATATAGTCAAACTTCTATCGTTATTTGTGTAATTTAGTTGTTTTGGTTAAGAATTACTAATTAAATATACAGATATGGTAACAGTTAACTACTTTGTAGATGTATGCCACCACCTGCTGCTTGTGTTCCTTCAATGTCTAAGACAAAAATTCCAGCAATTTCTTAATTGTTGTAGGATATAAATTGGTTTTAAGAAATATTATTTTATTTTAGATACAATTTAAAGTATAGTTAAATGTGTATTGCAAGGCATTTAACAATTACATAAAACATCTTTAAAACAGGGTCTGGTGCCAGACCTGGAAAAACCACCTCCAAGGACTGAAAGAAATACGATCTTTATAAACCCACTTTATAAGATTTATACTGATATGTTTAAAATAAATATCATACATTAATATAGAGGTCTTTCAGTAGAGATTTATACAGAAATAGAAATAAACA
The DNA here is from genome assembly GCA_009823505.1 of Rhizomys pruinosus. NCBI lineage: Eukaryota > Metazoa > Chordata > Mammalia > Rodentia > Spalacidae > Rhizomys > Rhizomys pruinosus. The sequence continues at coordinate 57,061 of VZQC01013140.1, forward strand.
ATACAAGTTAATGGATATGATCTCTCTGAAATCACAATCTAGTGAAAGAATTTTAAGGAACAATGTATATCTAATTGATATGTGTTTAACAGGTATCCAAATTTGCCAGATTTTGTCTACATATTAGATGGTATTTTAAAACTTAGTAAAAGTAAAAATGTCTATATTAAACAACATTGGTTGTTTATAAAACATTGGTTTTAATAAAAATGGTAATATATTTAAGCTAATTGGAACTACAGATTGTGGTCCATGTTTGTTTTACTTGTAAATTGTATAACAACATTGGGGTTAATGTACACAAATATTATCTATATTTTTTGTGTTGTACAGTATTACCTTGTAACATTTTCTTTTACCCTAGGATAGTTTAACTAAAAGAATTAAGTTTACTTCCCATATTAACAACATACAGTCAATGATAAACAGCTTGGGTAAATTTAATGAAAATTTACACCTTAATTCCTGCCTATAGGTATGTGTAATACAACTGCCTTTTAGAGATTTATGGGTCAGAAAATAAAAACTTAAAATGAAAAAGAGGGGATACAGTTATATATTAAACCTTTTGTCAAATTTTTCAGTTTAAATCTTAAAACTAACTATGGGAAAGGATTTGCATGTTCCCACAGGTCAAAACATCACCAATTTAATGGCTGAGAAAGAACAAATATAGCATTGCATTGTGCAGGATGGACCAAGAAATAACAGCAGAAAAGCTGGCCCATCTGAACATGAAAAGGAAGAAAAGCCTCAGACCGCCTGAGTCACAGGCACCAAACATCCCTGTGGATCATATTTGAAACAACTGTTTATAATGAGTCCTAATGAAGTTTACCTTCCAGGTGCCACAACGCTTTAATAGAGACTTCCCTACCTCTCCTTTTCATAGAAAAAATAAAAACATGATGGTAATGAAGCCATTCCCTAACTGTGAATGAGAGCCAACTGTTATAGTAGTAATTTCATATAAAACATGTATAACTGCTTTCTTTAATTGACTGCTAGACATAAGAACCATGAAAAGAAAATTCCCTACTCAAGGTCAAATATTATAGTCTTTTTTATAGTTCATGAAGATAATCACATTTTACTTTTTAAAATATAAATAAGTTTTTATTATTAAACTTTTACTATAGGTCATACATCATTTCTCAAATGAATCTAGAATCACTTCCATTTCCTTGCACATTCTAGTTTGTCTTCCATTGCTGTGACAAAACACTCTGACTGACACCAACTTGGGGAGGAAAGAGTTTATTCAGCTTACATCTCCTGGGTCACAGTTTGTCACTAAGTGAGCCCAAGGCAGGAACTCAGGGCAGGAACTTGGAGGCAGGAGCTGAAGAACAGGCCATGGAGGAATGCTGTTCATTGGCTTGCTTCCCTGACTCATGCCCAGCCCACCTTCTTATATGGTACACAAAAACATGCCCAGGGTGGCACCACTCATTGTGGGCTGGGCCCTCCCACACTGCTCAACAATCAAGATAATACTCCACAGATGTGGCCACAGGCCAATGCAACGTCGCCAATTCCCCAACTGAGGCTCCCTCAACCCAGGTACGTCAAGTTGACAGTAAAGCTATCCAGCATAATTGACCCCTTGTCAACTTGACACACAAAACACATCACTATTAAACCACCACCTTTCCAGTTCTTATCCCCAAAGTATAATGTTAACTTTAATCACAACCTAAGACAGTACAACCGTAAAAGCCCCACAGTCCTTAAAATGTCCAAACACTTAAAAGTTCACAGACTATCAAAAGTCTCTTAACTGTGGGCTGCTGTAAAATTCAAAACAAGCACTGGCTTATTTCAAAGGGAAGAATCAGGCATACACAAACAAAACCTAAGTCCAGCAAAGTAGCTCAAGGCTGGACAACTGGGACTCACTCAAAATCTTCTGGGCTCCAAAGAGTTTTGGCAGATCTCCTTCTCTGACTCTGCCAAATGTGGCTCACACAGCTCATCTCACAGGCCTAGGCCAACTCCATTCCTCACATGCAGCTGCTCTTGGTGGTCGTTCCATGGTCCCAGCATCTCCAAAATGCTCGGGTCGCCACTGAAATTGAAGTTGCTTCTGACCTCTCCTGATGCAAAACCTCAACTTCTCTTCCTGACACCCTGGAATCCTGGGGTCTTCACTGCAACCAAGGCTGCACTCTGACCAGTGGCCTTTCCTGGCCTTTCATAGTGCCAGGCCTCAGCTGCTCTCTGTGACCACTTCATGCTTTCAACACCGGAACCATATAGGGGACTCTTACACACTACCAAGTCCTGTTTCTTGCTTGACATGGAGGCCCAGGCCCCTTCTAGATCATAGCTTCTGTGTGCTGACTCTGAAGAAATTCTTCCCAGAAAATTTCACAGCAGTGATACTGGTCTCTTGTTACAGATGATTTTTCAGCCCCAGCTAACCAGCATAAATTGTCCCAGTAAAGCAAATATTTCACTTTAGGTTCTGGTCTCTTGTTACTTACAGCTTATTTTTCAGCCCCAGCTGACCTGATGATCTCTGCTTCCCTTTGAAACTAGAAATTTCACAAGCCAGGCCTCCATCGTCAACTGTCTCAGCAAAATTGTTCCAAGTTTCACAGCAACAATTTTTAGGCATTCAATGATTTTTCTAACACAAAGTTCCAAACGCTTCCAGAATCCTTCCCCAAAATACCAAGGTCAGGTCTGTCACAGCAATACTCCACTCTCTGGTATCAAATGTGTTCTAGTTTGTCTTCCATTTCTGTGACAAAACACTCTGACTGACACCAACTTGGGGAGGAAAGGATTTATTTAACTTACATCTCCTGTATCCTCCTACATCCATCACAGTTTGTCACTTAGGGGGCCCAAGGTAGGAACCCAGGGCAGGAACCTGGAGGCGGGAGCTGAAGCACAGGCCATGGAGGAATTCTGTTCACTGGCTTGCTCCCCTGGCTCATGCCCAGCCTGCCTTTTTATCATGTATACAACAATCTACCCAGGGTGGCACCACTCATTGTGGGCTGAGCCCTCCCACACTGCTTGACAATTAAGACAATACTCCACAGATTTGGCCACAGGCCAATCCAATGGAGCCAATTCCCCAATTGAGGGTCCTTCAACTCAGGTGTGTCAAGGTGACACTAAAGCTATCCAGCACACCACCTGAGTCCCTGCACTCTGCCATACATGTCCTGTATCTTTTTTGGAGTCTTTCCAGAGATTTTTTTTCAGATATTTTGTTGTTGTTCTCTCCAACTTGTATTATATATATCACTTGAATTGGAGGACTTTTTCCCTAAAAGATGTCATGTTTTCCTTAAGGAAATGCTCAAAGTTTCCTCCTTGGCAAGCCCAAACAACCATCAATCCTGCACTTGTGCTCCACATTGGGGTCTTTCCCTCCCCTGGTCCCCCAAATGAAGTCCGGTAAGCATGTGTCCTGTCTTGATTCCCCTGTACTGGCCTGCACATGTTTTTAATTTTTTCTTCAAACTGTTTCAAAGTACTAGGCTTCCTGCTTGGGACTGGGATCCATTTTAATTAATTATTATTATTTTATTTTTTCATTTTAATTAATTATTATACAATGATGAGGTGTTAGCTTTCTCCACAGGATACTCAACAGCTTCAGCTCTATATGAGGTGACATACCTGGGCAGGTGACATACCTGGGCAGGTGACATACCTGGGCAGGTGACATACCTGGGCAGGTGACATACCTGGGCAGGTGACATACCTGGGCAGGTGACATACCTGGGCAGGTGACATACCTGGGCAGGTGACATACCTGGGCAGGTGACATACCTGGGCATGTGACATACCTGGGCAGGTGACATACCTGGGCATGTGACATACCTGGGCAGGTGACATACCTTGGGTGGGTGACATACCATGCACTGCTCTGGCTTTCTCACTACAGTGTAGAGCACATAGTGAATTACATAGACATTTCCCTGACTTATCTCTTTTCTGTTTATGATCTGAGCTCGGCTGTGAGGTGTGAATTTGGTTTATCCTTCCTGGCTCGTCACTAGGACTCCCTCTTGGCAGGATGGTCCTCCACCCAGGTCCTTTCCTCTGGGCTCTGTGGCCCTCCTCTGCAGTGCTCCCTCACACTAGGAACTGTCATCAACGCATTCCTTTTTGTTGTTGGTTGTTGATTGGTCTTTGTTTCTCGAGCAGAATCTCCCTATGTTAACCCTTGGCTGGCCTGGAACTCGCTGTGTAATGACTAGACTTCCAAGAGCTTGTAATAATCCTTTTGCTTGTGTTCTCCTGGCGTGCTGGGACTAAAGACATATGCAGACATCATAAGTCCACAAAGAAATTGCTTTCAACAGCACCAACTCCCTAGGACTGTAGTTTTCTCACCTGGAATCATATGGCCTCTTTCCCTCCATGAAATATGACAGACATTTTCTTTTCATTAGTTCACCTTGTCCTTCCATTAACAAGTAAGAAAGAATGCATTGCTCTTTGGAAGGTCCAGTGAATCTGGAGTAAGAAGAGATCTGATAAGAAATCCTGGCCTCATACCACAGAGCATCATGACAATGTATAGAGAGCAGCAGGACGCCTCATAGAGAGCAGCAGGACGACTCATAGAGAGCAGCAGGACGACTCATAGAGAGCAGCAGGACGACTCACAGAGAGCAACAGGACGACTCAGTAGAGAGCGAGCAGGACGACTCACAGTAGAGAGCAGCAGGACGACTCACAGTAGAGACAGCAGGACGACTCAAGAGAACAGCAGGACGACTCAAGAGAGACAGCAGGACGACTCAGAGAGAGCAGGGACATCTAGGAGCACGGACATCGTAGAGAGCACAGACGACGCAGACGAGCAGCTCGAGAGAGCAGCAGGACGACTCACAGAGAGCAGCAGGACTACTCAAGAGAGCAGCAGGAGACTCACAGAGAGCGCAGGACGACTCATAGAGAGCAGCAGGACGACTCACAGGAGCAGCAGGACGACTCACATAGAGCAGCAGGACGACTCATGGAGAGCAGCAGGACGACTCAAGACAGCAGCAGGACGACATCATAGAGAGCAGCAGGACGACTCAAGAGGCAGCAGGACGACCATAGAAGCAGCAGGACGACTCAAGAGAGCAGCAGGGCGACTCATAGAGAGCAGCAGGACGACTCATAGAGGCAGCAGGACGACTCATAGAGGCAGCAGGACGACTCATAGAGGCAGCAGGACGACTCATAGAGTAGCAGCAGGACGACTCATAGAGGCAGCAGGACGACTCATAGAGTGCAGGCAGGACGACTCATAGAGATGCGCAGGACGACTCATAGAAGCAGCAGGACGACTCACAGGAGAGCAGCAGGACGACTCACAGAGAGCAGCAGGACGACTCACAGAGAGCAGCAGGACGACTCATAGAGAGCAGCAGGACGACTCATAGAGAGCGGCGGGACGACTCATAGAGAGCGGCAGGACGACTCATAGAGAGCAGCAGGACGACTCATAGAGAGCAGCAGGACGACTCATAGAGAGCAGCAGGACGACTCATAAGAGAGCAGCAGGACGACTCTAGAGAGCAGCAGGACGACTCTAGAGAGCAGCAGGACGACTCAGTAGAGAGCAGCAGGACGACTAGAGAGAGTGGCAGGATGACTCACAGAGAGCTGGCAGGACGATTCATAGAGAGCAGCAGGACGCTCATAGAAGCAGCAGGACGACTCATAGAGAGCAGCAGGAAGACTCACAGAGAGCGGCAGGACGATTCATAGAGAGCAGCAGGACGCATCAAGAGAGCAGCAGGACACCATAGAGAGGCAGGAGACTCAAAGAGCAGCAGGACGACTCACAGAGAGCAGCAGACGACTCATGAGAGCAGCGGACGACTCATAGAGAGCGGCAGGATGACTCATAGAGAGCAGCAGGACGACCATAGAGAGCAGCAGGACGAATCAAGAGAGCACAGGACGACTCACAGAGAGCGGCAGGACGACTCATAGCAGCAGGACGACTCAATAGAGGCAGCAGGACGACTCATAGAGGCAGCAGGACGACTCATAGAGGCAGCAGGACGACTCATAGAGAGCAGCAGGACGACTCATAGCAGCAGGACGACTCATAGAGAGCAGCAGGACGACTCATAGAGAGCAGCAGGACAACTCATAGAGAGCGGCAGGACGACTCATAGAGAGCAGCAGGAGGACTCATAGAGAGCAGCAGGACGACTCATAGAGAGCGGCAGGACGACTCATAGAGAGCAGCAGGACGACTCACAGAGACAGCAGGACGACTCAAGAGACAGCAGGACGACTCAAGAGACAGCAGGACGACTCAAGAGACAGCAGGACGACTCACAGAGAACAGCAGGACGACTCACAGAGAGCAGCAGGACGACTCATAGAGAGAGCAGGACGACTCATAGAGAGCAGCAGGACGACTCATAGAGAGCAGCAGGACGACTCATAGAGAGCAGCAGGACGACTCATAGAGAGCAGCAGGACGACTCATAGAGGCAGCAGGACGACTCATAGAGGCAGCAGGACGACTCATAGAGTGCAGCAGGACGACTCATAGAGTGCAGCAGGACGACTCATAGAGAGCAGCAGGACGACTCACAGAGAGCAGCAGGACGACTCATAGAGAGCAGCAGGACGACTCATAGAGAGCAGCAGGACGACTCATAGAGAGCAGCAGGACGACTCATAGAGTGCAGCAGGACGACTCATAGAGTGCAGCAGGACGACTCATAGAGGCAGCAGGACGACTCATAGAGGCAGCAGGACGACTCATAGAGGCAGCAGGACGACTCAAGAGGCAGCAGGACGACTCAGTAGAGGCAGCAGGACGACTCAGTAGAAGCAGCAGGACGACTCCAGTGGAGCAGCAGGACGACTCTAGAGAGCAGCAGGACGACTCATAGAGATGCAGCAGGACGACGTCATAGAGGCAGCAGGACGACTCATAGAGGCAGCAGGACGACCATAGACACAGCAGGCAACCATAGAGAGCAGCAGGACGACTCATAGAGAGCAGCAGGACGACTCATAGAGAGCGGCAGGACGACTCAAGAGAGCAGCAGGACGACTCAGTAGAGAGCAGCAGGACGACTCATAGAGAGCAGCAGGACGACTCACAGAGAGCAGCAGGACGACTCACAGAAGCAGCAGGACGACCACAGAGAGGGCGGACGACTCATAGAGAGCAGAGGACGACTCATAGAGAGCACAGGACGACTCATAGAGAGCAGCAGGCGACTCACAGAGAGCAGCAGACGACTCATAGAGAGCAGCAGACGATCATAGAGCAGCAGACGACTCACAGAGAGCAGCAGACGACTCATAGAGAGCAGCAGGAGACTCATAGAGATGCGGCAGGAGACTCATAGAGAAGCGGCAGGACGACTCACAGAGAGTGGCGGACGACTCATAGAGAGCAGAGGAGACTCAAGAGAGCAGCAGGCGACTCATAGAGAGCGGCAGGACGACTCACAGAGAGCAGCAGACGACTCATAGAGAGCAGCAGGACGACTCTAGAGAGCAGCAGGACGACTAGAGAGAGGGCAGGAGACTCACAGAGAGCGGCAGGACGATCATAGAGAGCAGCAGACGCTCATAGAGAGCAGCAGGACTACTCATAGAGAGAGGCAGGACGACTCATAGAGAGCAGCAGGACGACTCATAGACAGCAGCAGGATGACTCATAGACAGCAGCAGGACGACTCATAGAGAGCAGCAGGACGACTCATAGAGAGCAGCCTATGGACCTGAAAAACCTGGAATTTTTCATAATCTATAATTTTTTTATCTTTTGATGAAATAAAAAGTTTGTAGTTTATTAAGATGCTTCAAAATATGAAATATTTCTAACATTATAATTCTAATCTAATTTATTGACTTATTTATTTTAATATGTGTATAAGTGTTTTCCCAGGATATATGTCAGGGCACCCATGTCAGGCAATGCCTGCAGATGCCAGAACAGGGCATCAGAATTGAAAAGCCCGGGAACTGGAGTTACAGATGGTTGTTAGCCACTAGGTAGGTGTTGGGAACTGAATGTGGAAACTCTGCCAGAGCAGCCAGTGCTCTTCAGCATTGAGCAATATCTGGAGCACCTGAAAAGTTTATTTTAAGACAGGATTACCATCTCATGAAATTAAAAATAAAATTCCCCAAATTCATTTGCATAGTAATAACAAAAAGCATGAAAAGTGCATCAAAAATGAAACAAATATATTTTCAGGGGATTGAAACTCCATATTAGACTGTGATAAAGTCCTGAAGTATAAGTAAACCGTCAAGAAGAATTTGAAGATGTCGGGCGTGGTGGCACATGCCTTTAATCATAGCTCTTGGGAGGCAGAAGCAGGCCGATCTTTATGAGTTCAAGGCCAGCCTGGTCTAAACAGAGAGAGTTCCAAGACAGCTGGGGCTACAGGGAAAAAGACAGAAAAACAAGAAGAAGAAGAAGAAGGAGGAGGAGGAGGAGGAGGAGGAGGAGGAGGGGAGAAGGAGGAGGAGGAGGAGGAGGAGGAGGAGAATTGCAGCCCCTTAAGTGTGACAAACAAGCTAAGGATTTATGTCCTTCTTTATATGCAACTCAATGCCCCCAAAGGTCAAGAGTTCTATACTTTCATGCATTATTCTTTTTTTTTTTTTTTTTTTTTTTTTTTTGGTGTCTTTTCGAGACAGGGTCTCCCTTAGCCCAGCTGTCCGGACCAATTGTAGACCAGGCTGGCACCTTGAACTCACAAGATCCGCTGCCTCTGCCTCCCAAGTGCTAGGATTAAAGGCGTGCGCCACCACGCCCGGCCTCATGCATTATTCTTTGGTTTAAATATAAAATATATTCTCTAAAAGCCCAATGATAAACTCCTAATCTGAAAATGGTTCAAGATGAGCCACACTTTGTTTTCTAATGAAATGACAGCTGACTGGGAGATGTCAGGATCAAGTTCCAAAAATGAGATTCCTGTACTCACACTTGTGGGAGTGTGGTGATGACAGTCAAAAGAAGACCTTAGCACTAACTCTGACTTTTCTATTTTCAAGACTCAGTACTCAACTAGAACGAAATGCTGTTGGTTCAACTGTCCAACTATCCAAACTCTCACCTCACTTCCCCACCTCCACTGTTATCATCAAGCCCAAGGTGCCGCCGTCATCATCATCATCATCATCATCATCATCATCATCCCCACCATCTTCTCATCACCATGGCCATCTCTTTCAGTGATTCCTACAAGGTTCGCCAAAGAGCTCTTCTCCATTCTCCCCTCATCTCCTAGCAGGGAGGCTGCCCTGGGCTCCCTGTGCACACTGCAAACTGCGCCACTCCATCACCTGTTTATTACTGCCTGTGTCTTCCTGCTCCTTCTAAGTTCCTAGGGAACAGGAATTTTGCATGGACTTTATCACAAGCAGTTCCCACACTACCTGAAACACAGTGGCCATCAGTAAGTATTACTGACAATATTGTGGACAGGGTAATTTTTTTTTGTTTTTGTGCTTTCAAGACATGGTCTCCTTATAGCTCTGGCTGTCCTGGAACCCCCTATATAGACCAGGCTTTCCTTGAACAACACCTGCCTCTGCCTCCTGAGTGCTGGGATCAAAGGCATGCACCACCATGCCCAACTGGGCAGGGTAATTTTAAAAATAAAATTCCAAAATATCTTTGCACACTAAGTGACAGAAAACATAATCTGGAGAATGAGTAGCTTACTGACAAAGCAACAGAAAGCACAACCACAGCTGCAGTGGGGACTGTGATCAGCAGACAGCAGCAGCACAGCTTGACGGGGTCACAGGAGAGACAAGGGTTGGACATTTTCCTTGCAGCTTTCTACCTGCAAAATAGAAATGCCAGACTGTCAATCTCAATAACCTCCTAAGGAGAACAGAATTAATTTACACAGAATCAACTCTTCATTTGTCTTGTACAGAAATCCCTTTCACAGGAAGTCCTGGTCCATAAATGATGTCCATGGGACAAAAAGGACTGGAGATAATGGATTCTTTGTCAGGGAATCTTCTAGTTGTTGAAATAAAGAGAAGTGAGAGAAAGAAAAGAGAAAAGAGATAAAAATGGAAAAAAGGGGGAAAAGTGGCAGTTAGATTTAGCTCCATAAGAAGATCTGTGAGGGAAATATTAGGGGAAAAAATCCTAATCCATATATGGTGGTGCATGCCTGTGATCTCAGAACTTGGGAGTTGGGGTCAGGAGAATCAGGAATTTAAGGCTAGCCTTGGCTACAAAGTAAGGTTGAGACCAGTCTGGACTACATGAAATATTATCATAAAGAAATAAATAAATAGCAATATAAATGAAATGTAATTCAGAATGTTAATTAAATTGCAAGGGGAAAAAAACAGGAGCATTTCAATGAGCTCAGCCTAAGCACATGAAAGCGACGTAAACCCGCAATAGGAGTTCTCAACAATTCTCTAACCAAATTAAAAACGACTGAATTTTCTCAACCTACAATACTTGTCAGTTTAATACAAAACAAAAATCCAGGTACAATTTGCTTCATTCTTTTATTTTTTATTTTTTATATTTTATGAGTGTTTTGCCTGCTGTAAGTTTACCAGGTCCTGCAATGCCGGAGGTCAGAATAGGGCATCAGATTCCCTGGAACTGGAGTTATAGACAGTTGTGATTGGCCAAGTGGGTGTTGGGACACCCAAGTTCTCTCCTGGACCAGTCAGTGCGCTTAGTTACTGAGCTATCTCTCCAGTCCCAGTTATTCCCTTTAAAAATTTATTATCATTATTTTTTATATTTTGAAATGTGTCTCTGTGGCTTCAGCTGGCCTACTGCACACTGTGTACACCAGGCTGGCTTCTGTCTCACAGGGATCTGCCTACCTCTTCCTCCCTAGTGCTGGGACTAAAGGCATGAAACATCAGGCCTGGCTTCTCTGCACTATCCTTAGTGGTGTCACAATGAATGCTTTCCCCAGCAATCAGGAGCAAGGTTCACATGTCTGCTGTCACTCCAGGTCCACCTTCCACTGGAGTTCCCAGATACATCAGTATGGCAAGAGAAGAAGTGACAGTCATGCAGCTTAGAGAGAGATGGAATCATCTCTCTTCACAGTAGACATGGTTACATCTATGTATAAAATTCTAAGGAAGCTGTCAAATCGTACTCAAATGAATAAACTAGTTTACAGGCCTTCAGGACACAATGTCAGTGCATTAAAAGCAATTGCATTTTCATATACTAATGATTATCAAATGGAAATTCAAGTATGAGAAAGGTATCACTAATAGCAATACCAAAAACACACAACTGTAAATCTCATAACATAAGCTCACAATCAGTATGACTAAATCTACATAAAAAAGTGATGAAATTAAAATCCTAAATCTATAAAGAGTAGTAAGAAGTTCAGAATTGGAATGTTCACTGTTGAGAATATGAAAACTCTATTCAAACAGGTATATGGATCCAATACAGCTCTGAAAACTATTGAGACACGACTTTGTGGAGGATGGTGCTGGGGAGAAATCGACATGGTGATTTTAAAAATACATGAAAAGGTAAAGCTCAAACAATTTAGGAAAAAAGAGGCCAAATCTGTAGAAATGGCAAATGACACTGCCTCGCCACAGAGCAGCAGACAGAAGGGAACACAAAGAGGGGGAAAAACCACTTCAGAAACAGAAGCAAACATGCAGCGTGGACTGACCAAGGTGAACAGCTCGTAGGTGTAGAAAGGACNCTCATATAGAGCTGAAGCTGTTGAGTATCCTGTGGAGAAAGCTAACACCTCATCATTGTATAATAATTAATTAAAATGAAAAAAAAAATATAATAATTAATTAAAATGGATCCCAGTCCCAAGCAGGAAGCCTAGTACTTTGAAACAGTTTGAAGAAAAAATTAAAAACATGTGCGCCAGAAAGGGGGATCAAGACAGGACACATGCTTACGGACTTCATTTGGGGGACCAGGGGAGGGAAAGACCCCAATGTGGAGCACAAGTGCAGGATTGATGGTTGTTTGGGCTTGCCAAGAGGAACCTTTGAGCATTTCCTTAAGGAAAACATGACATCTTTTAGGGAAAAAGTCCTCCAATTCAAGTGATATATATATATATATGAACAAGTATGGAGAGAACAACAACAAAAGAACTGGGAAAAACTCTGGAAAGACTCAGAAAAAGATGCAGGACATGTATGGCAGAATGCAGGGACTCAGGTGGGGTGGGGGGCATGGAAAGGGAAGTGACTCTAGATTCTATTGAGAAATGATGTATAACTTATAGAAAAGTTTAATAACAATAAAAAAGAATAAAACAAATGAGGATGTAAAAAAATGTTTCAACATTGCTAATAATTAAGGAAATACAAATTAAAACCACTTTAAGATATCATCTCACTCCAATAAGGCTGCCTAGGATCAAGAAAACAAATGATACCAAGTGCTGGAGAGGGTGTGGGGAAAGGGGAACACTCATCCACTGCTGGTGGGAATGCAAACTTGTACAGCCACTATGGAAAGCAGTGTGGAGAACCCTTAAAAGACTCAAAATGAGCCTACCACCTGACCCGGCCATACCACTTCTGGGAATATATCAATCAGACTTTTCCTACTGCAGAGATACACATACAGCCATGTTTATTGCAGATCTCAACACAATAGCGAAGAGCTGGAACCAATCCGAGTGCCCCTCAACCGACAAGTGTGTAGAGAAAATGTGGTACATCTACACAATGGAGTTCTATGCAGCGGTAAAGAAAGATGACATCATGAAATTTGCAGGTAAATGGATGGAAGTAGATTTTATGCTAAGTGAAGTAACACCACAATCCCAGAAAAACAAAGATGGATGGTATCCCTCATCTGTGGATGCTAGTACCAAATACCTATGTTTAAGACAAACTGAGCAAGTTAACATTATATTCTTCATGATCTAAAACAACTGCTCTTGCATTGTTGAATCCTAAGCGTTTAGAGCTGACCTAACATTATTTTCAGACCTTGGGTTTTTGGGTAATTGAGGGAGGGTGTGTGGATCTTGTAGACAATATGGGATTAAAATGGAAAATGCAATCAAGAAATATGATATGGAAATAACACACAGTTTGTTTCCAAGGATACAATTTTAATATAGGTGAATGTAACAGGCTGTCCAACTTAGCCTTTCTGGGTGCTTAATGACCAACTTAAGTCCATACCAATTTATTGGAGGGACCTAAGGGATACTTTGTTTCTTGCCCTCAGGGTCAACAAGTCAGGGACTATGTATGGGGGCATCTCTTGAATGTTCCTGCAAAGTGGCTCACCATTCTTCCTGTTAGGGAGGTCTTGGAGAGCCACTAATGGACTTTAGCCATTGTCCAAGATTAAAATGGCCCCTTAAGCTCTGCTTACAGTAGTCAACAGCTTTTCTAGCCACAAAGTTCCAAAGTCTTCCACATTTCTCCAAACATCCACATGGTCAGGTTCTTCAAAGCCAACAGCCCACTCTCTGGTACAAAATTACTGTATTAGTCACTTTTCTGTTGCTGTGATAAAACACCATGACCAAGGAACTTATAAAAGGAAGAGTTTATTTGAGTTTACAATTGACGGTTCCAGGGAATTAGAGTCCATTGTGGTGGGAGGTATGGCAGCTGGATCTGGAGCAGGAAGCCAAGAGTCACATCTCACAAAGAGCACAGGAAGCAGAGAGAGAACAACTGGAGACCACGAGGCTTGCCAAACTCACTAAGCCTGCCCCCAGTGACACACTTCCTCCAGCATGGCCACACACCCCAAGACCTCCAAAAACAGCGCCACCAACTGGAGACAAAAGTCTGAATATCTAGAGCCTATGGGGGACACTCATTCAAACCACCACACAATGCAAGAGCATAGTTATCTTTATAACACGATGAATAGAACATTAACCTTGCTCAGTTTGTCTTACAACTAGGTACTTGATACTAGCATCCACAGATGAGGGATACCATTTTTCTTTTGCTTTTCTGGGATCATGTTACTTCACTTAGCATAAAGTCTTTTATTTCCATCCATTTACCTGCATAGAAATCCATTGTGTAGATGTACCACATTTTCTCTATCTACTCATTCGCTGAAGGGCACGTGAGTTGGTTCCAGCTCTTCACTATTGTGAAGAGAGCTGCAGAAAACATGGCTCTACATGTATCTCTGTGGTGGGAAGAGTCTGATGGATATATTCCCAGAAGTTTTATGGCTGGGTCAGGTGGTAGGCTCATTTTGAGTATTTTAAGGGTTCTCCATACTGGTTTCCATAATGGTTGTACAAGTTTGCATTCCCATCAACAGTGGATGAGTGTTCCCCTTTCTCCATACCCTCTCCAGCATTTAGAATCATTTGTTTTCTTGATCCTTGCCAGGCTTATCAGGGTGAGATGATATCTTAAAGTGGTTTTAATTTGCATTTCGTTAATTATTAGCGATGCTGAACACTTTTTAAGATGTTTCTCAGCCATCTCTACTTCCTCATTGTGAAGTCTCTGTTCAGCTCTTTACTCCATCTTTTGAGTGAGTCATTTGTTTTCTTCTTTGTTTTTTGAGCAGTTTATGTATTAAAGTCTTTAAAAACTGTATGATTAAACAAACTGCATTAATATTAATACAGGAGAGCTCTGATATCAGAAATGGGTTATTCTGTCAAGGAAATGTTGGCTAGGGAATCCAAGCCCCTAAAAAGTAAAGACTTTTTGCTTATAAACTGGGATACTTGCAAGAAGAATGGCAGCAATCCCTGCTGCTGAAGACCTGGTGTAAGCATGGGAAAGATGTATTAAGACCACACTTGCAAGTGTACATTTGGCCTCTGGAATGCCAGAGAGCATTACCAAAGGCCAGAAAAACAATAAAGCAAATATTGGTCTCCTTGAGTCAAGTAAGATTCCTAGGTCAGTATCAGCTACACCTCACTTGCCTGGAGATATTGTGCAGCCAGTGGAAGCCATATGTCTGTATATCCCAAATCTAATTTGCTGTTAGCTCTCTCCTTGGAGGAATAATTCATGGCTGATGCCACATGCTTATGTCTTCTAGTGGTTAGGAGATGTTATAAGCCACAATAGAAACTTACCATTTTTTACAGTAAAGCCATGGTTCATGGATTAGCGTACCATCCAATCAGCTGTGTCTATGCCCACAATGTAATTTGCCATAATAATTAGTACTGTTTAAATGCCTATACCTCTAACCTCTATTTGCTTGGGCTTCCTTAGTAGGATTAAAAATATATTCCTGGATAGACTGCCAACCCATGAAAAACAAAACAAAACAAACAAACAAAAAAAAAAAACAGCCTGAATTGTTCAGAGTCCAAAATGACATCTCCAGAGAAAGTAAACTGTTTTGCTTCTCACCCACTTGTGCCCCTTTCCCAAAGCCTAGGGAATAATCTGCTGAAGAAGGGGTATGAAAGAAAGTAAGGACTGAGGAGATTGGGGGTGAATTGTGAGATTACAACAATATAGACTGGACTCTTATTTAATCAACATGTTTGTACATGCAAGCCTCTCCAGCTGGAAAATGGGGACTTTGGGCTGTACAAGTTTGGACATAGCTGCTTGCAAATTGCTTTTACATGAAGGATGCATGTGTTCATTACTTGTGGCTGACAATTTACCACATGGTTGTTTTCTTGGAAATATATTGATTTTAGTGTAAAAAAATAAAATATTAGGTCTAGCCTGCTTCCACCCAGCACTCAAGATAAGTTTAAGCCATCGTGTATTCAAGACCGGGTTTCTTTATGGTGCCAACCCCTCCCATGGGCTTATCTGCCTCTCAAAAAATAAAATAAAAAAAGGGGATATGTAAGAAGATCCAGTTTGATCTGGGGGCTTATTCTCAGCTAGCACCCCTCAGAACAGTACATGGATGGGAGTCAGGGGATTTTTCTGACCCCACCACAAGAGGAAGCAGACAATGTGGCCTAGGTGGGGTGGTAGTGTTCAGTGTTCAGTTAGGGGTCCTGTGATTGTCTCTGGGAACTGATGTCATTTTGCTTATAAAAGCAGGCTGTAGCAGGCAATAAATCAAATTCTCCATTACCAACATTACAGAATTCCCAGCCCTCATTATTAAAAGCAGGCCTGCATTTCATTTGGGTGGCCAGTGGATTTCTATTCACCATGAGAAAATATGGTAAGAGATTATTTTGTCTGCAGGAAGAAAATAACTCTTTCCAGAACACTACCATACTGCCACCTTGACCTCAGACTTCCAAATCCAAGAACTACAAGACACACATTTTATGTCTTTATAAGCCTCTCAGTCTACAATGCTTTGTACAATAGACTGAGCTGACAGAGACATACATAGCACACCACCATCATTAAACTTTTGCCTATACTGCAACTCAGCACTATTACATGTGCAAGGAATAACCTTACATGTGCAAGGAATCTGTAAATTACTCAATAACTTAAACACATAAACTTTACATTGCCAAAAATCCATGATCTGCTAAACAAGAGTTTTGTATTTTATTATATCATATTGCTCATATGCAAAGTTAAGATATTATATATATATATATATATATATAAAACCGTTTTAATTTTGTAAGTAAAGAAACATTTATTTAATTATAGTATTTCTCATTGTTCCTTCAGAAAACTGATAAATAAAATAATATAGCTATTTTTGCTATTAATTACTAAGAAATTATACTCAATATATACATTTTCATATTAATATTTATCAACTTATTCTAAAATAAATGAGAAATTATTTAAAATAACTATTTTATGGGCCAGTATAGGTAATTTATGTAGCAAAAGCTTTATCAGATCTCATAATATTTCTATATTATCTATTCTATTGAGGTAAAAATTATTTATTAAAATATTACATAGAGTCTATAAAAATAGATGCTTGCAAAACTATAACAAGTGCATACAGGAAAAATATATTTACTAAAATTGAATTTCTTTGACATGATATATTTCATTGCATCTCAGGTTCCAGTTAGTATATTTCTGTAAAACGTATGTGTGATTGTGTGAATCAACAACATTGTTAATCAATTGTAAGTAAAACTGAAGTCAGTGGAGGTTGATTCCTGTGGGATATACCTTAGAGCATACTGATACCTCGAAATGCCTTAGTAGAAATAGACTTCTGTTGTGACTATTTTCTTTTGTGTTCCTTACTCAATACATTGAAAATATCAGTTTATTTCTTCCTGCTCTCCTTCAAGCAAAGCATAGTATTTTCACTGTATGGAATGGTTTATATTCCCCTACAAACAACTTTGTGAAATATTTCTACAATAAAGCAATCTGTTTTTTGAATGCCACATAACATTTATTGGAAATGATATTGTTACAGTTTCCATGAATGTCCAAAATCATAACCTCTGCATTAAATCAGAACAAATACCTGTACCGCAGGAAAGCAATTAAAGTTAATCAAGGGAGTAATGTGTTTAAGTATACAGAACATAGTATTGATAATAATGCCACAGATGTAGAAAAATATGCACTTTAAGCTAAGTTCTGACTATATCAGAATGCTATCATTTAAATGTTTGATTTATCTATTGATAAATTTTCAATTTTTCTGATCTTGAAACTAACAATGGGAGGAGAATTTTATGTTCCCACAGGTAAAAATCACCAATCTAAGTGCCTGAAAACATACGACTTATGGCTGTGCAGGATGAACTGGGGAATGTCAGCAGAGAGGTTGACCCATCTGAACATTAAGGAATGAGGAACCTCAGACTGTCTGAGTCACGGACACTGAGCATCTCTCTGAATAAAATTGGGGTTGACTGTTTATAATGGACCCTAACGAAGTTTACCTTCCAGGTGCTGAGAAACCTTCCTACCTCTCCCCCTTTTTTTGGAAAAAGAAAAACATGATGGTAATGAAACCACTCCCTAACTGTAAACTAGAGCCAACTGTTACAGTGGTAATTTCTATATATATAAAATATATATATATATAATAATAATGTTGTTAACTATATGCCTTGTGCTTTTAAACTGGTTTGTAAAAATCAATGTTTTTAGTATATATTAAGTGTGGAAATCATGTAAGTTCTGGTAAATACTTATTTTTTTAATAACCAAAATTTTTTTAATAATTTATTTTTTAAGGTATTCTGCAATACAATGACACAGTTGTTTGCAGATAGCATTGACGTCACTCATTATGTCATACAATTAGGTAATTGGTGCATTTTGCAAGTATCTATGTCCAAATTTGAACAACCCAAGGTTCCCATAGACCAGTTGGAGAAGCTTGTATGCACAGCATGTTGATCATCAGGAGTCCAGACTATATTCTCTGTAGTCAGCATATCACCCTATCTCTCCAACAGCTACAATTCTACACACAACCATCCTCTTCTGCAGTTGTTCCCTGGGCTTTGGGAAAGGGGCAAAGTGGGAGAGAAGAAAACAATGTTAATTTTTTGGAGTTGTTCACCATTTTGATCCAGTCTGTTCAGGTTGTTCCTTCATGGATTGACAGTTTCCCAGTATACCTTTTTTCAGTCATATAACAAAGCACAAGCTATTGGATGTACAGGCATTTAAAGTAGACCACTTATTATGTCAAGCTAAGTTGTGAGCATAGACCGTGCTTGGATGGCATGCTAATCCGCAAACTGTGGTTCTAGAAAGGGTGACAAGTTCTTATGGTGGCTCACAACATCGCCCAACACCACGAGGACACAAGCTTGTGGCATCCGCTGTGATTATTCCTCCAAGGAGAGAGCTAATAGCCAAATAGATTGGGATATATATATAGACACTTGGCTGCCACGTTGCACATATCTCCAGCGTGTTGAGGTTAGCTGATATTGCGGAGGAGTCTTGCTTGTCTCAGGAACCATATTTTGCTTGTATTGTTAGTGCCTTTGGTAACACTCTCTAGCCTTTCAGAGGCCAGTTGTACTCGGCAAGTGACGTCTCATACATTTTTCATGCTCACACCAGGTCTTCGAACAACAGGGACTTACTGCCTTTCTCCTTGCATATATCCATTATAGGCAAAAGGCCTTTATAATTTGGGGGGAGCGTGGTTTGAATCCCCTACCAACATCTCCTAGGCAGAATAATTCTATTGCTGATATCAGAGCTTTCCTATAGTAATAATTTTGGTTAATTACACAACTTGATAAACACTTTAATTGAATTTGGCTCTAGTTAGGGAAATATCCTTTCACAGTTCCTATGCCTATCAATCAGTTTAATACGTTTCCTGTTTTTATAGGAAATTACCACTGTACCAGTTGGCTCTAGTTTACAGTTGGAGTGGTTTCATTACCATCATGTTTTTCTTTTTCCAAAAAAGGGAGAGGTAGGAAGGTTTCTCAGCACCTGGAGGTAACTTCGTTAGTGGTCCATTAACAGTCAACCCAAATTTTTATTCAGAGAGATGTTCAGTGTTCCGTGACTTCAGACAGTCTGAGGTTCCTCATTCCTTAACTTCAGATGGGTCAACCTCTCTGGCACATCCCAGTTCATCCATGCCAGCATAAGTTTTTTTTCAGGCATTTAGTTGGGATTTTTACCGTGGGGAATAAAATTCTCCTCCCATTGGTAGTTTCAAGATCAGAAAATTAATTTAGCATAGAAAATTCAAACATTAATGAAGCATTCTGAATAGTCAGACGTAGCTAAAGTGCATAGTTTTTCACATCGGTGGCATTATTATCAATACTATGTTCTGTATACTTAAACACATTACTCCTTGATTAACTTTAATTGCTTCCTGGCGGTACAGGTATTTGTTCTGATTTAGCAGAGGTTATGATTGGACATTCAGGGAAACTGTAACAATATCATTTCCAATAAATGTTATGGGGCATCAAAAACAGTGCTTTATTGTAGAAATATTTCACAAGTTTGTTTGTAGGGAATATAAACCATTCCATACAGTGAAAATACTATGCTTTGCTTGAAGGAGAGCAGGAAGAAATAAACTGATATTTTCAATGTATTGAGTAAGGAACACAAAAGAAAATAGTCACAACAGAAGTTTATTTCTACTAAGGCATTTCGAGGTATCAGTATGCTCTAAGGTATATCCCACAGGAATCAACCTCCACTGACTTCAGTTTTACTTACAATTGATTAACAATGTTGTTGATTCACACAATCACACATACGTTTTACAGAAATATACTAACTGGAACCTGAGATGCAATGAAATATATCATGTCAAAGAAATTCAATTTTAGTAAATATTTTCCTGTATGCCTTGTTATAGTTTTGCAAGCATCATTTTATAGACTCATGTAATATTTAATAATATTTTTACCTACATAGAAAGAAGTAATATAGAATATTTGAGATCGTGATAAGCTTTGTCTACATACATTACACTAACTGGCCCATAAAAGAGTTTATTTTTACAACTTTCTCCTTTTTATATTTTAGAATAAGTTGAACAAATAATAGGAAATGTATATTGAGTATAATTTCTAGTAATTGAAATACATAGCTATATTATTTTTTTATCGATTTTCTGAAGGAACATGAGCATATTCCTTAATTTTCTTTACTTAAAATTAAAGGGTACTATATATTAAATAATATATAAATCTCTTAACTGCATAGAGAATATGATATAATAAAAACAAAATCTTGTTTAGCGATCTGGTTTTGTGACACTTGTAGTTTTTTTATATGTTTAATGAATTGAGTAATTTACAGATTCCGCGCACATGTAAGGTTATCCTTGCACATTAATGGTGCTGAGTTGCAGTATAGGCAAAAGTTTAATGATGGTGGTGTGCTATGTATGTCTCTGTCAGCTCAGTCTATTGTACAAAGCATTGTAGACTGAGAGGCTTATAAAGACATAAAATGTGTGTCTTGTAGTTCTTGGATTTGGAAGTCTGAGGTCAAGGTGGCAGTATGGTAGTGTTCTGGAAAGAGTTATTTTCTTCCTGCAGACAAAATAATCTCTTACCCAATTTTCTCATGGTGAAATAGAACATCTGGACCCAATGATCAGGCTACTTTTAATAAGATGGGCTGAGAATTCTGTAATGTTGGTAATGGGAGAATTTGATTTTTACCTGCTACAGCCTCTTTATAAGCAAAAATGCATCAGTTCCCAGAGACATCACAGGACCACACTACACTGAACCCTGAACACAACCACCCCACCTAGGCACATTGTCGCTTCCCTCTTTGGTGGGTGGGGTCAGACATCCCCTACTCCATCCATGTACGGTTCTGAGGTGCTAGCTGAGAATAGAGCCCCCAGATCAAACTGGATCTTCTTACATACTCCCTTTTTTATTTTATTTTTGAGAGGCAGATAAGCCCATGGGGAGGTTGTTGCACCATAAAGAAACCCGTCTTGAATACACGATGCTTAAACTTACTTGAGTCTGGGTGAAGCAGGCGGACCTAATATTTTATTTTTTTCACTTAAAATCAATATATTTCCAAGAGAAACAACCATGTGGTAAATTGTCAGCCACAAATATGAACAACATGCCATCCTCATGTAAGCATTTGCAAGCAGCATGTCCATAACTGTACAGCCCAAGTCCCCATTTTCCAGCTAGAAGGCTTGCATGTACAAACAAGTGGATTAAATAAGAGTCCGTCTATATTGCTGTAATCTCACAATTCACACCCAATCTCCTCAGTCCTTACTTTCTTTCATACCCCTTCTTCAGCAGATTATTCCCTAGCTTTGGGAAAGGGGCACAAGTGGGTGAGAAAGAAACATTTACTCTCTGGAATGCATTTGGACTCGGACATTCGGCGGTTTTTTTTGGGTTGTTGTTGGTTTTACATGGGTGGCAGGTCTATCCAGATATAATATTTTTAATCCTACTAAGGAAGCCCAAGCAAATAGAGGTTAGAGGTATAGGCATTTAAACAGTATAATATTATGGCAAATTCATTGTGGGCAGAGACACGCTGATTGGATGGTACGCTAATCCAGGAACCATGGCTACTGTAAAAAAGGGTAAGTTTTCATTGTGGCTTATAACATCTCCTAACCACTAGAAGACATAAGCATGTGGCATCAGCTTGTTATTCCTACAAGGAGAGAGCTAACAGCAATTAGATTTGGGATATACAGACATATGGCTGCCACTTGTGCACAATATCCTCCAGGCAAGTGAGTGTGTAGTTGATACTGACCTAGGA
Source organism: Rhizomys pruinosus (assembly GCA_009823505.1). Lineage (NCBI taxonomy): Eukaryota > Metazoa > Chordata > Mammalia > Rodentia > Spalacidae > Rhizomys > Rhizomys pruinosus. Next base: position 79,153 of record VZQC01013140.1, read on the forward strand.
ATTTACTTGACTCAAGGAACAAAAATAAAAACAACACAAAAAGAAGGAAAGACAAAATAAAAAATAATTTGTTTAAGAAAACAAAATAAAAAATGAATGTTGTTTTGTTTTGTTGCGTTTTTTTTTTTTTTTTGAATTTGTGATTTTTTTGGTTGTAATTTTGCGCGGTTTTTTTTTTTTTTTTTTGGCTTTTTTTTTTTGGGGCTTTATTGTTTTTCTGCGTCTGCTGGCCGTTGGGTAATGCTCTCGGGCAGTCCACAGGCGCAAATGAACACTTGCGATTTGGCCCCTTATACATCTGTTCCCATGACTTACAACACCAGGTCTTCAACATCAGGGACTTACCACCTCTCTCCTTGCAGATATCCCTGTTTATAAATCAAAATCTTTACTTTTTAAGGGGGCTTGGATTCCAGAGCAACATTGCCTTGACAGAATACCCATTGCTGATATCAGCGCTCCTATATTAATATANCACTCAAGTTAAGTTTATAGCAATCGTGTATTCAAGGAAAATCGGGTTTCTTTATGGTGCAAACCCCCCCATGGGTTATCCTGCCTCCTCAAAAATCTAAAATAAAAAAGGGGCATTATGTAAGAAGGATCCAGTTTGCGATCTGGGGGCCTATTCTCTCAGCTAGCACCACTCAGGAACAGTGAACATGGATGGGAGTAGGGGATGTTTTGACCCCACCCACAAGAGGGAACAGGACAATGTGCCTAGGTGGTGGTGGTATGTCGTTCAGGTTCAGTGGTCAGTGGGTCCTGTGATGTCTTGGGGAAACTGATGTCATTTTTGGCTTATAAAGCAGGCGTGAGCAGGAATTACATCAAATTCTCCAGTACCAAACATTACAGAATTCACAGCCATCTTATTAAAAGCAGCTCTGGCATTCATTGGGTGGCCAGTGGCTTTTATTCACCATGGAATAATTGGGGTAAAGAGATTATCTTTGTCTGCAGGAAGAAATATAACTCTTTCCAGAACACTCCCATACTGCCACCTTGACCTCAGGACTTCCAAAATCCAAGAACTACAAGACACACCCATTTTATGTCTTTATAAGCCTCTCAGTCTACACCATGCTTTGTACAATAGACTGAGCTGACAGAGGAATACATAGCACACCACCATCATTAAACTTTTGCCTATACTGCAACTCAGCACCTATTAATGTGCAAGGATACACCTTACATGTGCGCAGGAATCTGTAAATTACAATTCAATAAAATATTAAAACAAAACTGTACCCGTGCCAAAAACCATGATCGCCTAAACAAGATGTTGTGTTTTATTATATTCATATTCTCTATGCAAAGTTAAAGATTATTAATAATTATTATAGATATCAATTATTGTACCCGTTAAGTTGTAAGAAAGAACATTATTGGAAAGAGTTATGGCGTCATGGTTGTCCTCAGAAATGCGTAAATAACATGAATATGAGCTATTTGTATTAATTACTCAAGAAACTTATACTCAATTATTACTTTCTATTAGATTTTCTCAATTATTCTAAAAATATGAAAAGTGAGAACACTGTGAATAAATAATCTTTTTATGGGCCAGTATAGTGTAATTTATGTAGCAAAGCTTTATCAGATCTCGATATATTTCTATATTATTATTCTATTGAGGTAAAAAATTTATTTATAAAATTTACATAGAGTCTATAAAAAATAGATGCTTGCAAAACTCATAACCCAGTGCATACAGGAAAAAAATTACTATAATTGAATTTCTTTGACGTGATATATTTCATTGCATCTCAGGTTCCAGTTAGTATATTTCTGTAAAACGTATGTGTGATTGTGTGAATCAACAACATTGTTAATCAATTGTAAGTAAAACTGAAGTCAGTGGAGGTTGATTCCTGTGGGATATACCTTAGAGCATACTGATACCTCGAAATGCCTTAGTAGAAATAAACTTCTGTTGTGACTATTTTCTTTTGTGTTCCTTACTCAATACATTGAAAATATCAGTTTATTTCTTCCTGCTCTCCTTCAAGCAAAGCAGTAGTTCACGCTGGTAATGGATGGTAACCCCTACAAACAACTGGAACGTCGTACAAATAGCAATCTGGAAGCCACAGCACAATTGGAAAATGATATTGTTACAGTCCATGAATGTCCAAAATCATAACCTCTGCATTAAATCAGAACAAATACCTGTACCGCAGGAAAGCAATTAAAGTTAATCAAGGGAGTAATGTGTTTAAGTATACAGAACATAGTATTGATAATAATGCCACCAGATGTAGAAAAATATGCACTTTAAAGCTACAGTTCTGACTATATCAGAATGCTATTCATTTAAATGTTTGATTTATCTATTGAAATTTCAATTCTGACTTGGAAACTAAACATGGAGGAGATTTTAGTCCCACAGGTAAAAATCACCAATCTAATGCCTGAAAATCTACGACTTATGGCTGTGCAGGATGAATGGGGAAATGCCAGAGAGTTGACCCATCTGAACATTAAGGAAGAGAGGGCCTCAGACTGCTGAGTCAGGACACTGAGCATCTCTCTGAATAAAAATTGGGGTTGATTGTTTTATAATGGCCTAAGAAGTTTTACCTTCCAGGTGCTGAGAAACCTTCCTACCTCTCTCCCTTTTTTGGAAAAAGAAAAAAACATGATGGTATGAAACCAATCCCTAACTGTAAACTAGACCAACTGTTACAGTGGTAATTTTTCCTATAAAACAGGCACAACGTAATAACTGATTGATAGGCATAGGAACTGTGAAAGGATATTTCCCTAACTAGAGCCAAATTCAATTATAAAGTTTTATCAAGTTGGGTAATTAAGCCACAAATATCATTACTATAGGAAAGCTCTGACATCAGCAATAAATTATTCTGCCTAGAGATGTTGGCTAGGGGATTCAAACGACCCTCCCCCAGAATTATAAAGGCCGTTTGCCTATAAGTGGGATATAGCAAGGAGAAAGGCAGTAAGTCCCTGTTTGAAGGCTGGTGTGAGCATGAAAAATGTTATGAGACGTCACTTGCTAGGTACAACTGGCCTCTGAAATAGGCTAGAGAGTGTTACCAAAGGCTACCAATAGCAGACAGAAAATATTGGTCTCCCTGAGACAAGCAAGCTCCGTTCAATATCAGCTACACCTCAACAGCCTGGATACTGTGCAACAGTGGCAGCCAATGTGTCTAATATATCCCAAATCTATTTGGCTATTAGCTCTCTCCTTGGAGGAATACAATCACAGCGGATGCCACAAGCTTGGTCCTCTGGTGGTTGGCGATGTTGTGAGCCACATAAGAAAACTTGTCACCCTTTATAGAGAAACCACAGTTTGCGGATTTGCCATGCCATCCAAGCATCGGTCTATGCATTCTGTATCAACTTAGCTTGAAATAATAAGTGTACTACTCTTAAATTCTGTACATCCAATAGCTTGTGCTTTGTTATATGACTAAGAAAAGGTATCACTGGGAAAGCTGTCAATCCTGAAGGGAAACAACCTGAACAGACTGGAGTCACAAATGACAACTCCAAAGGAAATACACTGTTTTGCCTCTCTCCCACTTGTGCCCCTTTCCCAAAGCCCAGGGAACAAACTGCGGAAAGAGGAGGTGTGGAGATTGTAGGGCTGTGGAGAGATAGGGGTGAATCATGAGACACAGGAATATAGTCTGGACTCCGATTGATCAACATGCTGTGAATACAAGCTTCTCCAACGGTGTATGGGACCTTGGGGTTCAAAATTGGACATAGAACGCAAAAAGCACCCAATTTACCTGAGTGGATTGACATAATGGGAGTCAATGCTACTGCATAACAACTGTGTCATTGTGCAGAAATACCTAAAATAAATTCAATTAAAAAAATGTTTGATTAAAAATTAAAAAGAAAAATATTACCAGAACTCTGAAATAATTCTCACAGCTTATAATATCTACATAAAAAACATTGAGTTTACAAACCAGTTTAAAAGCACAAGGCATATACAGTTACCAAACATTATATATCTATTATATATATATTATAAGTATTATATTATATATATATGAGTTATGTTTCCTGAGTTATGTTTCCACAAATGAATATAATGGTGACACTAACAGTATAAGTATTTAATATAATTTACCTCTTGAAATAACTATCAATTCAGTCACAAGTTACAATTGAAGCAACATGAATACACAACATAAACATTTGGCAAAGAGTTTTGACAAATATTCCTACTGATCCTTTACACCAAAACCAAGCTCATGTTCACCAAAACATTTTTATGTGTGTCTACATTTGAAAAGAATTTTCAGCCTTTGTACCAGGATTCAAATTTTTATGATACATCTTATTATGAAATATTTAATATCAGTGACAGCTTTAGAAAAATATCATACATTCTCAGTACAGTGAATCATTATGTATTTTTGTGGATAGAACATACTAGTTTTAAGTTATAAATACTGTCACAAAGTTTATGCATAGGAATGTAAATGCTCTTAGCTACAAAATCTACTATCATATTTTTAAAACTGTTTAAACTTGAGTGTCTATATGTCTCTGTGCACATGTGCATAATGTGTATCTAGGGGAGACACAGATGCCATATCATTTGTGTGATGTAAAGAGGACAGACAACCTCCTAGCAAAAAGCTCCATTGTTTACCAGGGATTGAATTTCTGCTACTAAGTTTGGAGGCAAGAACTTTTACCACTCTACTAAGTCATCTCACTAGTACTAGATAAGGGGAGCCCAATGATATTTTTCTGGCCAGGAAAAGAAAGGTTAACTAGAACATATTAAAAACCAAACTCAACCTTAAAGGTAGCACATTCTTTCTAAACTATATTTTCAAAATATGTTGTGGTGGGGTATGTTCCCAGGGAGGAGGGCTAGAATTTATCATATAAAGGGAGACAGCTAAATAAAGCAGTGGGAAAGGTTAAAAGGAAGAATCAGAGGGCAGGACAGAAGAGGGACTATAGAGAGAGGAATAACTAACAATAAAGGTCTTTAGAAAAATTCATATGGAAACCAACAACGATTGAAGCTCCATAAAATTTATACAGACACCATGAAAAAAGAGATTAAAGAGAAGTTCCCCTATCATGGGGGGGGTGTGTATGGCTTTACTAGACAGCATAGACTAGGAGACAAGAAGTCCAAATATCATAAATGGTCTTCTATCATTGCTATTGTCCAGGGATACCATAGACACTCAAACACTACTGGCCATTGGCCCTGACTGTGGTTAATCAACATAACTGGATATTAAGACCCTGTTGCTGAACACACTACATATATGAACTATAGAACAAAAAAGGAAAATCAATCCTCTCCTGAATTAAAAGTATTACCTAAACTGTTTAGCTTCCATAATACTGAAAGGGGATATGCAAAATGCATAAGGACACAATTTATAATCAATTTCACACAGCTATTTATCCCAAGAGCTACAACTGGCCTGGCAAGATACACTCATTTATGAAATAGTGTCACAAGTGTTACAGAGTAACCAACAACTATCTGCTTGGATTTAGGGTCCAAAGTGGATTCCACAGCTGACACTGGTATGTGTCCTAGCAATCTGTGGTTTCTTAAGTCACAGGCATGGGGGAAAACCTGCAGATACTATTCTGCTAAGCAGACATAGTGTGGTGGTTTGAATAAGTGTCCCTCATAGGCTCTAGGTACTCAGACATTTGTCTCCAGTTGGTGGCACTGTTTTTGGAGGTCTTGGAGGGTGTGGCCATGCTAGAGGAAGTGCGTTGTTGGGGGCAGGCTTAGTGAGTTTTAACAAGCATCGTGGTCTACAGTCTCTCCCTGTGCTTCCTGTGCTCTTTGCAAGATGTGACTCATGGCATGCTGCTCCAGCCCCAGCCACCATGCTTCCTGCGACAATGGACTCTGATTCCCTGGAACTGTCAGTCGTAAGCTCAAATAAACTCTTCCTTTTATAAGTTCCTTGGTCATGGTGCTTTATCACAGCAAAAGAAAAGTGACTAATACAGTTATTGGTACCAGGAGTGGGGTGTTGGCTGTGAAGAACTTGACCATGTGGATATTTGGAGAAATGTGGAAGACTTTGGAACTTTGAGCTAGAAGGCTGTTCACTACTGTAAGCAGAGCTTAAAGGGCCATTCTAGTGGAGGCCTGGAAGAATTGCTGCAAAATATGTGGTTCCAGAGGAGGATAAAGACTTAGGCAGCAACTAGGATATTTTGATTAGGAGTCTGGCAGCAGTTTGCCCACAGCCCAGAAGCTTGCCTGATGCTAAGTTGAAAGGCAATGGACTGATGTCTTTGGCAGAGGATATTTCAAGACAGCCTAATGTAGAAATGGTGGCGTGGCTTTTAATGGTGAATATTATACAGATCTACAGTGAAGGAGAGCAGATGGGGCAGAAAGAAATGCAGAATGTACAGTTTGGATCTGATAACTGCACTAGGAATATTAAAGGTGGGGTCAAGGCATGTGAAGGAGAGGATCCCTTTCATAAGGAGATTAAAGCAACTAAGGAGAGGCCTCGAGATTTACAAGTAAACAAAAGAATCAGTACCTTCAGGGCAAGACCACACCCAGCTAATCCTCCAGCAAGTCCATGGCAGATGAAAATTGTGTATGTGGTTAAAGTAGGAGACAGTCCATCCAGAACTTGCAGCCAGATTTGGCAATTTCATTCACGTGGTGCTGGCTTTAGAGTCATGAAGTTTGCAAGAGTGAAGGGGTCATCAGTTCTTCCTCCATGGTTTCAGAGAGACAAAGAGGTCAGGCAGAGTACAGCAGGGGCGTCCCTGAACAAAGAAGGCCCTGATAGGCCATTGTGTGAAGCTGTGAGTGTGAAGCCTGGTTGGCAGAGGAGACCCCAAGAAGACTTTCAAGATGCCAGACCTGTGAGATATTTGCCAAGGAGAGCTGCATATAGGGAGTGGTACCAGCCTAAGAAAGAGATGTATGTTGCAAGCAAAGCTGGAAGAGCTGAGCCATCTAAGCCCTTTGGAAGTCAAGTCCCAGAAGTTGCATGTGGAGCTACTGGACTTGGCGTTTGCCCTGCTGGTTTTCAGTCTTGTTTTGGTCCAGTATTTCCTCACTATGCCTCTATTCCTCCCTTTTGGAATGGGAATGTGTATTCGGTTCCACTGTATGTTGGGAGTATGTAATTTGTCTTTTGATTTTACAGGAGCTTACAGTTAAGAGATTGGCCTGAGTCTCAGAAGAGACTTTGGACTGTGGACTTTTGAATGGCATTGAAACTGGTAAAGACTATGGGGACTTTTAAGGTTGGACTAAATGCATTTTGCATTTTATATGGTCAGGAGCCTATGGGGGCCAGGGAGTGGAATGTGGTGGTTTGAATGAGTGTCCCCCATAGGCTCTAGGTATTCAGACATTTGTCTCCAGTTGGTGGCGCTGTTTTTGGAGGTCTTGGAGGGTGTGGCCGTGCTAGAGGAAGTGCGTTGTTGGGGGCAGGCTTAGTGAGTTTTAACAAGCCTCCTTCTGCTTCCTGTGCTCTTTGCAAGATGTGACTCTTGGCATGCTGCTCCAGCCCCAGCCACCATGCTTCCTGTGACAATGGATTCTGATTCCCCGGAACTGTCAGTCGTAAGCTCAAATAAACTCTTCCTTGTATAAGTTCCTTGGTCATGGTGCTTTATCAGAGCAACAGAAAAGTGACTAATACACATAGTATTAAATTGATGATTAATGACTTATTATAACACATATGGATTAGTGTGTCTCTAAATTCTCACCAGATAAGTATCCTCATCCAGCAGCTGTGATTAACAGAGAATCCAACAAATGATCAACATACTTAGACTGCAGAGTCCTTCTTGCTTCATAGGACATGTATATTTAATCTCTGCTATCCAAGGTTCAGTGATCATTGTGAAGGAGGTGGCATAAGGACTGTAAGTGCCAGAGGTGGTGGATGACCACAAGGGATCAGTATTCTAGTGCCTCGGACCGACCCAGCCGGGGGGTCCCTCAGACCGTGGGAATCAGGGTCTTGGAAGGAGGACACAGGTTCGGCGAAATAACAGACAGAAATAAGACCAGAATGGCTTTGAATCTGCTGCATTTTATTAAGAGCAAGCCATTGATTATATAGTACAGAGCAGGGAAAACAGATCAAGATTAGCACATCTCCAGGAACAATAAGCCCATTACTAAGGAGTTTAAGTTTTACACATTAACCAGAAGCACTAGCCAGAAGCACTTACACATGGTACATTGTTCAAGATTAGCACATCCCCAGGAACAAACAGTGGTCATAAAACCACAGACCATGGATAGTTTGTTTGTGAGATGTGAGACATTGTTTCCTTTTGAAGTTTCAATTTGGTTTCTTCCCATCCTCCCAAGGCCATTTGTTATCTTTAGGCTGCAATTTGAGCAATGGCCTGGGAGAGCCTTTTTGGCTGGCTTTTTTTTTTTTTTCTTCACTCTTTTTTCTAAAGAAGGAGCCCACCATCTACCTCTAAGAATTAAGTAATATTTTCTACCATGTATGACTGAAACTGGAATTCCTATTTTACTAATTCTATCAGGTGTAGCTCCTTGCTTAAGGGACTGAGCTTTTATTCTTATTAAGTCTGGAAAAACACTTTTGTTATCTGTAACTGACCTATGATATCACTCAGTGTAATGTTTTCTTTCCATTTTACCTTTGTAAGGGCTTTTAGGAAGGGAGGGTCTTTTTGAGAAGTGTTTTAAAGTTTCACTTTGTTTGAGTTTACAGAAAGTTTATGCACATTAAGTGGGCTGATGTTAGTGGGTATAAACTTTTAATCGCCTAATTTATCTCCAGAAATATTTAACTGCCCCTTGTTCTGAAATAGCTTGATTAGCTGGGACTGAGGTCGTGCTGTACTCAGGAAAAGAATCAAAAGACAATATGCAAAGCTCAATACCCAGGAAGCATAACATCTTTAGAGTGCATCGTGATCTTGGAAGCTAAATCCAAGCACTCTGCCAGGGACCTCCAGGGAGGTTAGCCTCGGAGGGCACGTATCTCCCATCTGCTATTATGACTTTCGTCATTGCTCACACAGACGACACTGGAGTTGGTGTGGCATTCTAGACTACTGGGAAGTTACTCAAATTAACTCACAGAAATGTTCAAACCACACACAAGGTCTATACAAGCTTAAAGCAGACAGATACCCAGGAATGAAGTGAGAAATTTAGTAAGAATTGAAACTGTTCCTGAGAAACTGTTTGCAATCAATATCTTCTGAGACAGAGAAAATTATTATTATTATTATTATTATTATTATTATTATTATTTTATTTTTAATAAATCTAGACCCGTGTTCCCGCCCATTCCCCCACCCCGCCAGAGCTCATGCATTCGAAAATTATTTTTATTTAAAGGTGTGACATTACATATGCTAACCAGGCTCCAATGATTAGACTTACAAATAAGAGCAGGTACAAACACAAAATCCCTATTTTGGGGATATTTGGAATTAGATGTCAGCTGTATTTTGGAATTAGTTACCAGCTATTAATGGGAAGATGCCAATAGGTGAGGACCTAGAAATATGATCAAAATATATGGTATGAAATTTGGACAAAAATCCGATCACATGGTGTTCTGTAGTACTAAATGCTTATATATAATCTCCCACAAATCTGTCAATATCCATGAGCAACAATATGACTTTTGGCAAACTTGAAATGCGCAGGCACCCTTAAAGAACTTCATACGCCTACCCACCTTCCGGACATACTTGCTGCTTATGGAAATTTGTGGTACCTTGATACCCAACTGAGGTTAGGCACAAGCAGAGGAAGCCTGCCTAGCTGCTTACCACCCCAAAATCCAGGCAACCAAAGGAACACATTGACTCCTACGACACTTTCAACAGTGAGAGTGCCCCAAAGCCATTCTGGCCACCAGAAAATCACTATAAACTAAGCATTATGCAGGGACTGCAAGGTGTCTTACAACATCAATCCAAGGCAGGCATCCACATAACTACCCCCCCAACATACCACCACTCAGGTAACACTTAGAATCCAGATTCTGCCTCCATGGAGCAACATCTATTCCCACTGTGACCACAGCCTCATCCATCGAAAGACTGCCTGTAGCCCACTTAGTTCATCATTTGATCTTCTGAAGATCAAACTCAAGAATTTTAGCTTGTAGAAATTTTATTCCTAGGCTTAGAAGTTCACTGCCCATTACCTTGATGTGAACAGTGCTGACACCCCCTTTGCACATCAACAAAGAATTTCAGTAACACTGAACCCATTCACCCATTCAGTTGGTCTACAACTTGATAATTAGTGGCAACAGGCAACAACATCCAAATATCCCAACAGAGTTGAGACCAGATATATGAACCAATAAACAGGACCAACAATGTAACTCCAGATTCCTAGATCTCATCTTAAAAGTATAGACAGCATGAATAACCAATAAAATAGGCTTCCTCCAGAATTTGTTGCAAACTTCTAATGTTTTCTGAAAAAAGTTACATAATTGATAAGACAAGGCAAACGATTCAAAACATCAAATATAAATATCTGAAAGAATTCAAAGAAAAGATGCATAAATTCTGGAAAGAAGGTCCAATAGCTCAATTATTTGAATGAAATTAGGAAAATAGATTAATAAAGAGATATAATTTCTTATGGAAAGCAAATTTGATATAAAAGTTGAAATGAGAAACTTTGGAACACATTGGGAACCTTCACAAAGAGAAAAGATAAGGTAAAAGAGAAGATATGGGTTTAATTTTATTCTACAAGTGGTGATCCAGTTTTGCCAACATCATTTTCTGAAGATGCTGTCTTTCCTCCATTGTGTCTTCTTGGCCTGCTTGTCAAATAAGACATAGCTGAAATTGTATGTGCTCAAGTTTGGATCTTCAGTTTTGTTCCATTGGTCTGCAAGTCTGTTTTTGTGCCAGTAACAGGCTGTTTTTGTGAATATGGGCTTGTATTATAGTTTGAAGTCTGGTATAGAAATCCCCCCCATATTGCTCTTTTTGCTTAGAGTTGCTTGGGTTATTCAGGGTCTTTTGGTATGCAGAAGAATAAAGTTAAACCCTACCTCTTGCCCTGTACAAAAATCAAATCCAAATGGATCAAAGACCTCAACGTGAATCCCTAAACTCTGAAGGCGGTAGAAAAAAAAAGTTGATAGCAACCTACAAGACATAGCCATAGGAAAACACTTTCTAAATCAGACAGCAGCTACACAGGAAATAAGGTCGACAACTGACAAATGGGACCTCATTAAACTCAGATGCTTCTGTACAGCAAAAGAAACAATCAAGGAAGTGAAGAGAAAACCCACAGAGTGGGAAGAAAACTTCACTGCTGATACATCTGACAGAGTATTAACTTCCAGAATATATGAACTACTCAAAAGACAAAGAAGGAAAACAAATGACTCACTCAAAAGATGGACCAAAGAGCTGAACAAAGGCTTCACAAGTGAGGAATTAGAGATGGCTGAGAAACATCTGAAAAAGTGTTTATACACATATCACCTGAATTGGAGGGTTTTCTTTCTTTCTTTTTTTCTTTTTTTTGCTAAAAGATGTCATGTTAAAAAAAGAAAGAAAAAATCCTCCAATTAAGGTGAATATTAATATATATATGTTGGAGAGAACAACACCAACAAAGGAATGGATTGGGGGGGTTTTTAATTTTTTATTTTTTCCTTAAATTATTATTCTTTTTTTTTGTAAAAAAAATCCCTGGAAAGTCTCAGAAAAAGATGCAAGACATGTATAGCAGAGTACAGGTACTCAGGTGGGGTGGGGGCATGGAAAGGGAAGTGACTCTAAAATTGATTGAGAAATGATGTATGATGTATTGAAATAGTTTAATAACAATAAAAAATTTAAAAAGTGTTCATCATTGCTAATAATTAAGGAAATGCAAATTTAAAACCACTTTAAGATATCACCTCACTCCAATAAGACTGGATAAGATCAAGGAAACTAATGATACCAAATGCTCGAGAGGATGTGGGGAAAGGGGAACACTCATCCACTGTTGTTGGGAATGTAAACTCATACAACCATTATGGAAAGAGTGTGCAAAACCCTTAAAAGACTCAAAATGAGATTGCTACCTGACCCAATCATACCATTCCTGGGTATATACCCAGAAGACTCATCTTACCAAAAAGATATATGTGCAGCCCTTTTATTGCAGTTCTCTTCACAATAGAGATGAGCTGGAACCAACCCAAGTGCCCCTCAAGTGATGAGTGGATAGAGAAAATGTGCTACATCTACACAATGGAGTTCTATGCAGTGGTAAAGAAAGATGACATCATGAACTTTGCAGGTAAATGGATGGAACTAGAAGATATTAGGTTAAGTGAAGTAACACAGTCCCAGAAAAACAAAAGATGAATGGTATCCCTCATTTGTGGATCCTAGTACCAAGTACTTAGTGGTAAGGCAAACTGAGCAACATTAACATTATATTCATTGTGATCTGAAAACAACTGTGCTCTTACATTGTAAATTCCTTAACAGTTTCTAGAATTAAGCTACCATTTATTTCCAATGTTAGGAAATTTTCATATATGGGTGGACAGTATGTATCCATATTTTAGAGTAATATAAGATCAAAAGAATGAGGACAAAACTAGTTTGTCATGACATTATATCTAACCACAGTATTTATTTTATGGGAGTGCTTCTTAGTATTTCTTATACAAGGCTGATTGAGCTTTTGTCCAAGCCTTTTCTAAAATATTATACAGTAGTAAAAAGTAGCAGCCTGGTATAACTTAGCCTTTCTGGATGCTTAATGACCATACATAAAGCTCATACCAATTTTGCTAAGGTTCTTAAGGGATAACTTTATTCCTTGCCCTCAGACATCAACTAAGTCCCAGGGGACTATTCTTGGGGGCATCTCTTGAAATGTCCAGCAAATGTGAGTCACCAGTCTTCCTATGCATGGAGGTTTTAGAGATCCATTAATGGGACGTCAGCCAGTGTCCAGTCTGCTCAGGTTCTAAAAGGGAAGCGTGGTCTAGCAAGACCTGACTTTGTCATCCAGTGGATGGAACTGGTAAATGAAAAGCCAAAAGGAGCCAGGGGCTCCCCCCCCAATCCTCAGTGACCCCTGAGGACCAGATCCTCGACTGACCTTGAGAAAACAAAAAACCTTGGTAAATCTGGAAAACTGTGTGGCCTTAAGCTTCCAAAAGGAAAGCATAAACAAAAATAATCAGTATGGCCTGAGAAATTGTACTTCAGGTATAGAACTTGAGATCTTAGTAAAAAGACAAAAAGAAAAAAAAATTAAAGCGCTGTTGTTTTGCCTCCCTTCAATTCTTACTGGCAAGTGCAGCTACCCTGTGGCTACTACTGCTTTTGCCAACCTTCAAAGATGTGAGAAGACACAGCTTTTCAACCTTCCAATATGGACTGAAGACTCGTGCCACTCCAAGAATCCTCCAAAGCTTCAGTGCGAGATGGGGACTGCTGAGACATCCAACTTGTGGACTGAGCTACTACTGGGGTTTCAGCTTCTTCAGAGTATACACTGCCATTTTTGCCCTACCTAGGCTATATCATGGAGACCAGTACAGGAAGATCAAGACAGGATGTAGTGCTTACTAGACCTCATTTGATGACCGTGGGAAGGGAAAACCCCAGTGTGAAGCACAAGGGCAGAACTGATGGTTGTTTTGGCTTGGCAAGGAGGAGCCTTCAAACATGACATCTTTCAACCTAATAAAAAAATCATAAGCCGAAGGTATTAGAACCTATGATATATGTGGCATGCATATATGCATATTTTGCAGTGATGCAAATTAGAAGGAACACCACCACCACCAACAAAAACAAAAACAGAAGCAGCAACAACAACAAAAAGTCTGGTTCAAAGAAATGACTGAAACAGTGAACTGCTCAAAAAAGTAAACTTCTGCATCTAAAATTTTAAAGAAACTGAGAAAAAGAAGAAAACTATGTTTGGCAGAATGCTTGAGCTCTGATGGGGTGGGAGGGGCAAGGAAGTGGGCACATGTCTAGATTTGATTGGAAATTTTGTATGAAATACACAAAGATTTAATAAAATTGGCTTTGAAAAAAATAAGAGAAAATATGGAAGAAGGGGATCACCCTGCTGGGAGCTTGGGACTTCAAGGACACTGAGGCAGCAGCCAGCTGCACTGAAGCTTCAGCCACAGGCCAGATAAGAAGGAGTCTACCCTACTGGGGGCTTGGGTCTTCAGGGACATGAGGCAGCAGCCAGCAGCAGCACCTCGACTTACACAGCAAGCCAGACCATGTTCATGGACAGTGAGGCAGCATCCAGGTTATTGGAACAGGGGCCAAATCACCCACCACCCCCAGTCGAACTAAAGGAAAAGACCTACATTGCAAGGAAGAAACACCTGAATTTCACATCAGCTTACAAGCAAAATCAATCAAACTAATATGCCAAAAGCACAAAGAAAAATCAACAGCATGGGAAAAGCAAATAAGAAATCTCCACCAAACACTATCAGTTTTAAAGAGGACTCCAGTAATAAGATCTCCCTGAGATAACCCAGGACACAGATCTTAAAAGAACAATCATAGATATACTTAAAGAAATCAAGGACCTAAAGGGAGAGAATGAACAGCTCCAGGAGGGAATGGGAACACTGAAAAAATTCTCAGGCTGAAATGAAAAAGGAAAACAAAAAACTAAAATGAAAGAATGGTCAAATCCAAAAGCAAATGGAACTACTAAAGGAATATCAAGCTGAAATGAAAAAGGAAATCAAACACTCATCCAGACAAAAGGAACCAGCAAGAGAAAGCCTCAATAATGGAATGGATGAAGCAGAAAAAATAAAATATCAACCCTAGAACCTGGAAGAACTGAGGAACTCAAGCAAAGACTATGAAAATTAAAAAAAAAATACAGCAGTGGAATAATCAGGAAATGTGGGACATGAAGAGACCAAACCTCCGAATTATGGGTATAGAGGAATGAGAAGAATCCCAGGACACTGGTATGGACCATATCTTCAACAGAATTATAGAACAAAATTTCCCCAAATTGAAAAAAGACACGCCCTTACATATACAAGAAGCACATAGAACACCAAATAGACACAATCAGAAAAGAGACTCCCCATGCAATATCATAATCAAAACTCTAGATGCTCAAAACAAAGACAGAATACTGAAAGGCACAGGAGGGAAAGCAAGTTACATTTAAAGGAAAACCCATCAGATTTACAGCTGATTTTTCAATGCAAATGATGCAAGTCAGAAGAGCTTGGACCAAAGCATTTCCAGTACTAAATGACTACAGATGCCAACCCAGGTTGCTCTACCAAGAAAAAAAATGTCAATTATAATAGAAGGAGATAGGAAAATATTCCATGATATAAACAAGATGAAAGAATACATGTCTAGAAATCCAACCCTCCAGAAAATACTCAAAGCTGTTCAGAGGGACAGAGGAAAGAAGTGGCTATCCCCAAGTGGCAAGAGAGAGTAACTAATGAAGGTATAAACAAATAAATACAAACAGACCCAAAATGCAAACAGAGAATAAACTGGAGGAAAGCAATATACATCTCTCAATATTAACCCTAAATAGTAATGGTCTAAACTCCCCAATAAAGAGACACAAACCAGGAAAATGGATTAAGAAACTGAATCCATCATTCTTCTGTCTAGAAGAAACACACCTTGCCTTCAAGGAAAGATACCATCTTAAGGTTAAAGAATGGGAAAAAAAAATATTTCAAGCAAATGGCACCAAAATGCAAGCAGGAGTTCCTATCTGAATATCAGATAAAATAGATTTCAAAGGAAACTAATCACAAGAGATGAAAAGTGTCACTACATCCTTATCAAAGGATCAATCAGGGCTGGAGAGATGGCTCAGCAGTTAAGAGTCCTGACTGCTCTTGCAGAAGACCCAGGTTTGATTCCCAGCACCCACGTGGTGGCTAAGAACCATTTTTAACTCCAGTTCCAGGGGAATCCGAAGCCCTCTTCTGACCTCTGAGGCATTGCATGACATGGGTGCACCAACCTACATGCAGACAGTACACTTATACATGTAAAATAAATAATAAATGTAGTCTATAGCATTAAAAAAAAGACAACCAAAGGATCAATCAACCATGAGGACCTCACAAGCCTAACGATATATATATATATAAGATATATATATCAAATACCAGAGCACCAAAATTCATAAACACAATACTGAAGGACTTCAAGACACCGATCAATCCCAGCACACTAATAGTGGGAGACTTCTATACCCCACTGAACCCTTTGGACAGGTCAACTAGACAGAGAATAAACAGAGATACATCTGAACTAAACACTACAAAACACCAAATGGAATTAACAGACATCTATTTAATATTCTACCCAAACACCAAATAATATACTTTTTACTCAGCACCCCATGGAACATTCTCCAAAATTGACCATATACTGGGACATAGAGCAAACCTAAGCAAATACAAAAGATTGAAATAACTTCATGCATCTTATCAGGTCAGTGTAATAATGCTTAATATCAACACCAAAAAGAGCCCTACTAGATACAAGAACACATGGAGACTAAACAACACACTACTAAATAACGAGCAGGTCAAAGAAGAAATAAAGAAATAAATGAAAGTATTCCTGGCACTAAATGAAAGGGATGACATAGCACAGTAAGACCTATGGGATACCTTAAAAGCAGTCTTGAGAGGGAAATTCATAGCCCTAAATGCTTACATTAAGAAAACAGAAAGAGGGGCTGGAGAGATAGCCTAGCAGTTAAGAGCACCAACTGCTCTTGCAGAGGACCGGGGTTCGATCCCCATCACCCACATGGCAGCTGAGAACAGTCTGTAACTCCAATTCCACGAGAATTCCAGTTCCAGGGGAATCCGAGACCCTCTTCAGACCTCCGCAGCATTGAAGGACACGGGTGTACAAACATACATGCAGACAGTACATTCATACACATACAAAATATAAATTAAAAAAATAAAAAAAAAGAAAACAGAAAGAGCCAAATAAATGACTTAACATTGGAAATAAAAATACTTGAGAGGCAGCAACAAGTTAATCCAAAACCCAGCAGACAGGATGAAAATCCTAAACCCAGCAGACAGGATGAAATAACAAAAGTCAAAGCAGAAATCAATGAAACAGAAACAAAGTGAACAATAAAAAAAAAAAAAGTCAATGAATCCAAGAGTTGTTTCTTTGAAAGGATAAACAAGTTAGATAGACCTCTAGCACAAGTGACTAAAAGAAGGAAAGAGCAACTCCAAATGAAACAAATTAGAGATGAAAAGGGAAATATCAGATTGTGGAAGGAGAAGCTAGGCCCGCTGGGTACACAGCATCAGGGCTGGGCCCAGACCAGCTGCAGGGTACAAAGGTATGGGCTAAGCAGCCAGTTGGTAGCCCTCCCCCCCACACTGGAATTCCAGAGGGAGTGTTCAGTAAGCCCTACAACAACCTAGAGGAGCTGGCTGGCAGCAGCAGAGGGAGCACAGGGCTCAGAGGGCGTCATAACGGCTGTTACCACCCCAGTTCTTGCAGAATAGAAAGGGAAGAGTGAGCTATACTTCCCAATTATAACCAAAATTGAAAGATTGAAATCCAGACAGGCCAACACCCCATAAATAAAGAGAAGGAATCAGAGAAAGTGATCCTTCAACACTGTGAAGAGGCATCAGAATACAGGCAGAAGGAAACCCACATGCCAAGAGCACAAAGGAAGAAACATATGGGAAAAGCACAGAATAATTCCACACTAAAGTCTAGGGAATCTATGGAGGATTCCCACAAGGAGACCTCACTGGAGGTAGTACAGGACACAGATCGTAAAACAGTCATGGATATATTCACAGAAATCATGGAACTAAGGGGAGAGAATGAAAAACTAAGAAAAGACCTAGAGGGAAAGAATGATACTTTTTGGAAAGAACTAAAAAGAGAAAATGACAAACTCTGGAAAGAACTAGGGGGAGAAAATGACAATCTCCAGAAGGAAATGGAAACACTAGAAAGATCCCATGATGAAATGAAAAGGAAACTAACCAGTGAAGCAAAAAGCTACAAGAAAAGATTGAGAACTTCCAAAAGGAAGTGGAAATAGTAAAGAAAACACAAGACAAGATAAAAAAAGGAAGTCAAACACTCATCCAATCAACAGGAAAGAATGGGAAAAAAGCCTCAGAAGTTGAATGAAGGAAGTAGAAAAAAGAATATCAGACCTGGAAGATAACCAAAGCTCAAGTAAATATGAAAAATTTAAAAATATACAAGAATGGAACAACCAGTAAATGTTGACTATGAAAATATCAAACCTCCCCATCACAGGGATAGAGGAAGGAGAAGAAGCCCAAGAGAATGGCATTGATCAGATCTTCAACAGAATAATAGATGAAAATTTTCCCAAACTAAAAAATACAAACCCATATAAATACAAGAAGCACATAGAATACCAAATAGACAAGACCAGAAAAGAAACTCCCCATGCCATAGCATAGTTAAAATGCTAGGCACAGAAAACAAAGACAAAATTCTAAAAGCGACAAGAGAAAAATAAGTTACATATAAGAGAAAAACCTATTAGAATAACAGGTGACTTCTCAGTGCAAACTACGAAAGCAAGAAGAACATGGACCAAAGCATTCCCAGTGTTAAATGACTACAAATGCCAACCCACGTTACTATACCCAGCAAAAATGTCGATGCTAGTTGAAGGAAAGAGAAAAATCTTCCATGACATAAACAAGATAAAAGAATATATGTCCAGAAAACCAAACTTTCAGAGAATGCTTGAAGCAATTCAAAGGGCCTAGGAGAGGAGGAGCTATCCCCAGGCACATTGAAAGGGAAATTGTTAAAAGCATAACTGCAAAAGTAGAAACCTAGACCAAAAATGTAAATGGATGATAAGGGGGAAAGGAAGCAACACACATCTCTCAATTATTACCTAAAATATTAACGGACTAAACTCCCCAATCAAAAGGCATAAACTGGGAGAATTGGATTAGAAAGTAAAATCTATCGATATGCTGTCTACAAGAAACCCATTTCGGGCTGGAGAGATAGCCTAGCGGTTAAGAGCGCCGACCGCTCTTACAGAGGACCCAGGTTCTATCCCCAGCACCCACATGGCGGCTGAGAACCGTCTGTAACTCCAATTCCAGGAGAACTCCAGTTCCAGGGGAATCCGAGACCCTCTTCTGACCTCCGCGGCATTGCACGACATGGGTGCACAAACCTACATGCAGACATAACACGCTACACATAAAAAAAAAAAAAAAAAAAAAGAAACCCATTTCACCCTCAAGGATAGGCACCAACTGAATGTGAAAGCATGGGAAAAAATATTTCAAGCAAATGGTACCAAAAAGAAAGCAGGAGTTACTATTTTAATATCAGACAAAACACACTTCAAAGTAGGAGCAATCAGAAGAGACAAAGAGGCCCAATACTTCCTCATTAAAGAGAAAATTAACCATGAAGACTTCATGATCATGAATATATATGCACCAATCTTTATAAACACAACTCTACAACACCTCAAGGCACAGATCAAACCCAGCACACTCATAGTAGGGGACTTCAGTACCCCACTGAGCCCCTTGGACAGATCAACTAGACAAAGAATAAACAGAGCTATCTGAAATGAACAATATGATACAGCACATGGTCCTCACAGACATCTACTGAATATTCCACCCAAGCATCAGAGGATACACTTTCTACTCAGCACCCCATGGAACATTCTACAAAATTGGCCACATAATGGGACACAGAAAAAAACCACAAAAATACAAAAAAAAAATGAAATAATTTCATGTATTCTATCAGACTACAAAACAATAAAGCTCATTATCAGCGCCAGGATAAGCCCTACTATTTACATGAACACATGGAGACTAAGGAACACACTCCTGTACAATGAATGGGTCAAGGAAGAAATAAAGAAAGAAATAAAAGCATTCCTGGAACTAGAAGACAACTGCAGTACAACACAACAAAACCTATGTGACACCTTAAAAGCAGTCCTAAGAGGAAAGTTTTTAGCCCTTAGTGCCTACATTAAGAAAAACAGAAAGGGCACAAATAAATGAGTTAACTCTGGAGCTAAAAACCCTCGAAAGACGACAACAAATGAACCCTAAACACAACAGACAGGAAGAAAATCAGAGCAGGAATCAATGAAATAGAAACAAAGAAAACAATACAAAAAAAAAATCAATGAATTCAAAAGTTGGTTCTGTGAGAGTATAAAGAAGATAGAAAGACCTCTATCCCAGTTAACCAAAAGAAAGAAAGAGCAACTCCAAATCAATAGAATTCATGATGAAAGGGGAAACATCACAACAGACAATGAAAAGATCCTGGGAATCATACAGGAATACTTCAAAACCTATATTCTACTAAATTTGAAAACCTAAGTGTAAGGAATGAATATTTGAAACCCTGGGAATCACCAAAGCTAAACCAAGAAGAGATTGACAGCTTAAATAAGCCCATAATATTTGAGGTACTTGAAGATGTAATTAAAAACCTCCCAACAAAAAAAAAATCCCTAGTCCAGATGGTTTCATGGCAGAATTCTATAAAACACTTAAAGTGGTCCTACAACCACTGATATTCAAGCTGTTCAGAAGGATACAAACAGAGGGAATTCTCCCAAACTCCTTCTATGTAGCTAGCATCAATCTAATATCAAAAGCAGGCAAAGAAAGATATAGACCCATCTCATTAATGAATATAGATTCAGGAATTCTCAACATAATTCTTACAAATTGCATACAGACTCACATCAAAAAGATCATCCATCGTGATCAAGTTGGATTCATACCAGAGATGCAGGGATGGTTCAAGATACATAAATCAATTAATATCATAAAACACATAAATGGACTGAAAGACAAAAACTACATGATCATCTCAACTGATGCAGAAAAGGCCTTTGACAAAATCCAACAGTCCTTCATGCTTAAAGTCCTAGAGGGAACTGGATTGGAAGGATCATTCCTCAACATAACCAAAGTCATATACAAGAAAACCACAGCCAACATCATCCTAAATAGAGAAAAGTTAGAAGCATTCCCCTTAAAGGTAGGGACTTGGCAAGGCTGCCCCAACCACCACTCCTCTTGAATGTAGTGCTTGAAACACTTGCTAGGGTAATAAGGCAAGAAAAAAATTAAAGGGTACTAATTGGAAAAGAGGAAGTCAAACTATCCCTTTTTGCAGACAGTATGATAGTTTATCTAAGGGATGCTAAAAGCTAAACCAGAAAACTCCTATAAACGATTAAGGGTTTCAGTAAAGTGTCAGGATACAAAATTAACCTAGAAAAAATATTCAGTAGCCTTTCTTTACACCAACAACAAGCAACTAAAGAAGTAATATAAGGAGACCTTCCCAATCACAATAGCTTCAAAAACAATAAAATACCTAGGAAGAAAGCTAACCAAAGACACTAAAGATGTCTACAACAAAATTATAAACCCCTGAAGAAGGAGATTGAAAATGACATCAGAAAATGGAAAGACATTCCATTCTCATGGATTGGAAAAATTAATAGTAAAAATGTCTATTCTACCCAAGTTAATAATCAGATTTAATCCAATCCCAATTAAAATTCCCAAGACTTTCTTCACATGCTTGGAAAAACAATCCTTAAATTCATGTGGACAAACAAAAGACTCCGAATAGCCAAAGCAACCCTGAGTGAAAAGAGCAATACATAGGGGGATCTCTATAACACACTATGCTACAGAGCTATAGTGAAAAAAAAAAAAAAACAGCCTGGTACTGGCACAAAAACAGACTTATAGACTAATGGAACAAAACTGAAGATCCAAACTTAAGCACATACAATTTCAGCCACCTCATTTTTGACAATTGAGGAAAGAAAGCATCTTCAGCAAACGGTGCTGGCAAAACTGGACCACCACTTGTAGAAGAATAAAATTAAACCTCTACCTCGCACCCTGTACAAAAATCAACTCCAATGGATCAAAGACCTCAATGTGAAACCCAGAATTCTGAAGGTGATAGAAAAAAATTGTTGGCACCAACCTGCAAGACATAGGTGTAGGAAAAGACTTTCTAAATCAGACAGCAGCTGCACAGGAAACAAGGTTGACAATTGACAAGTGGGACCTTATAAAACTCAAAAGCTTCTGTACAGCAAAAGAAACAATCAGGGAAGTGAAGAGAAAACTCGCAGAGTAGGAGAAAACCTTCACTGCTGATACATCTGACAGAGGACTAACTTCTAGAATAAATAAACTACTCAAAAAACAAATAAGTAAGAAAACAAATGATTCACTCAAAAGACGGAGTAAAGAGCTGAACAGAGACTGGAGAGGTTGTGGTGAAAAGGGAACACATCCACTGCTGGTGGGAATGCAAACTCATACAACCATTATGGAAGGCAGTGTGGAGAACCCTTAAAATACTTGGAATGAGCCTACCACCTGACCCAGCCATCCTGCTTCTGGGTATATGTGGGAATGGAACGTTGTGCATGGCTTGAAGCGAGAAATTGTAAGATCTTTCCCAGGAAGATCTCCAGTTATCTGATATCTCTGTGGGCTTCCAGAATTATCTTTAGCCAGAAGACTCAGGATAATATAATGATTCTTGCTTTGCCCTATCTCTGCAAAATCCCAGGCCCCTTCCCTTGAGGCATTGAGCAGAATGTCACACCTCTAGTTACCTGCACAAACGGGAATTCTGCAGTCCCCTGATTAGAACCAGGTTGGCTCACCCTTCCCTCCACCTGCTCCCCACTTCCTTGCCCAAAGTACAGTAGTCTTGAATATATAGACCTCACTGACAGAAAATAAACAGAGTTCCTACCCTCCCCAGTTCGCCACACGTGTGTGTGTGTGTGTGTGTGTGTGTGTGTGACTCTGCTTATTTTTCCTACAGGTGTTCTCCAGCGGTATTCCCTCCCCCCTTCATGCTGGAGGAAAGCCCAGAGACTGTCCGCCTGCAGGCAGGAGGCAAGTCCTGGAGCTGAGCCAAGAAGGGAAGGACAGCGTGTGGAAGGCAGTCACACATGACTCATAGACACCACACCAACAGGTATATACCCACAAGATGCATCCTACTGCTAAGATACATGTACAGCCATGTTTACTGCAGCTTTCTTCACAATAGAGATGAGCCGGAACCAATCCAAGTGCCCCTCAACTGACCGAGTGGATAGAGAAAATGTGGTACATCTATATAATGGAGTTCTATGCAGTGGTAAAGAAGATATCATGAACTTTGCTGATAACTAGAAGATATTATGTTAAGTGAAGTAACACAGTCCCAGAAAAAAAAAATGATGAATGGTATCCCTCATATGTAGATGCTAGCACCAAGTGTCTAGTTCTAAGGCAAATTGAGCAACATTAATGCTATATTCCTCATGATCTGAACACAACAGTGATCTTATATTATGAATCCCTAGACAGGTCCTAGAACTAACCTACCACTTATTTTCAGACTATGGATTTTTGGTATATGATGGTGGGCATGTACACATATTACAGTGTAACATGAAGTTAAAATGGAAAAAGGTGAATCAAGAAATATGATTATGTAAATAACAATTTGTTTTCCAGAAGTTACAATTTTAGTATAGGTGTGATGTATCAGGCTGGTGTAACTTAGCCTTTCTGGGTGTTTAATGACCATACTTAGTGCCCATACCAATTTGGCAGAGGGACCTAAGGGATGCCTTTGTTCCTTGCCCTCAGAGGTCAACTAAATCTCAGGGAAATATGCATGGGGTATCTCCTGAAATGTCCTGCAACTGTGAGTCACCAGTCTTCCCTGTGCAGGGAGGCCTTGGAGATTCACAACCTGTCCAGCATTTGGTGTCATTTGTTTTCCTAATCTTGGCCATTCTTACCAGAGTAAGGTGAAATCTTAAGCTGGTTTTAATTTGTGTTTCCTTAATTATTAGCAATGTTGAACACTTTCTGAGATGTTACTCAACCATCTGCACTTCTTTATTTGTGAATTTTCTATTCATCTCTTTACTCCATCTTTTGATCAATTTTTTCTGGATCCTTTGGTTTTTGAGTAATTTATATATTCTGGATGTTATTGTTCTATCTGATGCATCACTGGTGAAGATTTCCTCCCACTCTGTGGGTTTTCTCTTCATTTTGTTGATTGTTTCTTTTGGTGTACAGAAGCTTTTGAGTATTTTGGGGTTTTTTTTTTATTTAATTTTTATTGATGGTTTGTGCATTTCGTACATCATTTTCCAATTCAGATCAGGCATATTTCCCTTTCCCTTCTCCCCACCCCCACCCCATCCCAGATCATGTATTCTGCCATAACTGTCCTGCATCTTTCAGGGTTTTTGTTTTTCCTTTTTTAGCTATAAGTGATAATCCATGAGTATAAGCATCCTTTTGAGTTTAATGAGGTCCCATTTGTCTATTATAGACCTTGTTTCTAATGCAGTGGCTGTATGATTTAGAAAGTCTTTTCCTATGCTTGTGTTTTGTAGTTTACTGCCAACGTTTTCTTCTGTAATTTTCAGAGTTTCTGGTTTCACATTGAAGTCTTTGATCCATTTGGAGTTGATTTTTGTACATGGTGAAAGATAGGGGTTAAACTTCATCTTTCTACAAGTGGCAATCCAGTTTTGCCAGCACCATTTGCTGAGGATGCTGTCTTTCCTCCACTGGGTCTTCTTGACCCCCTTGTCAAATATGAAGTGGCTGAAATTGCATGTGCTGAGGTTTGGATCTTCAATTTTGCTCCATTGATCTACTTGTCTGTTTTTGTGCCAGTACCAGGCTGTTATTATTACAATAGCCCTGTTATATAGTTTGAAGTCAGGTATGGTTACCCCCCCCATGTATTATTCTTTTTGCTCAGGGTTGCTTTGGCTATCAATTTCTTAGCTATTGTGAAAAAAAAAAAAACAGTAGCAAACATGTGTATACAGGTATCTTTACAATAGGATGAGTGTTTTGTGTATATGCCAAGGAATGGTATAACCATAACCTATGGTAGATTTTTTATTTTTTTAAGAGTTCTCAACACTGGTTTCCATGTTTATTGCATGAGCTTGCTTTCCCAACAGCAGTGAATGAGCACACCTGCCCCTTTCTCTGCATCCTCTCAAGCAGTTGGAGTCATTTGTTCTCTTGATCTTAGTCAGTCTGAGTGGGGTAAGATGGACTCTTAATCTGTTTTTTTTTATCTGCATTACTCTTATTAATAAGGATGTGGAATATTTTTTAAGGTTTTTCTTAGACATTTTTATTTTTTCATATCATTAGTAAAAATTTACTTTATTCAATAAATGATAATGAGATGTATAGGCCTCTGTTAAAAAAAAAAAGTGTCCTTGCATTTAGACCTCATTCATTTCAATTAAATTCTAAATGGATCCAAAATGTAGAAGGAAAACCAACTCAGAATAGTAACAGAAGATAATGTAGAATATAAAGTTTTTGATACAAAAACCACCACCACCACTACCACCACCACCAACAACAACAACAGTCCTAAAAGGGAAATTTATAGCCATAAGTGCCACATTATAAAACAGAAAGGAAGCAAATAATTTATCTAACACTGCAGCTAAAAACACTTGAGAGACAACGAGAAATGGACCCTAAACCCAACAGACAAGAAGAAATAACAGAAATCAGTGAAATAGAAACAAAGAAAAATGATACAAAAAACCAAATTAATCAAAAAGTTGGTTCTTCGAAAGGATTAACTAGATAGATAGACCTCTATTCTAGTTAACCAAAAGAGTGAAAGAGCAGCTCCAAATTGATAGAATTCAAGATGAAAAGGGAAATATCATGACAGACATCAAAAAGAGTCAGACAATAATATGAAAATACTTTAAAAACCTATACTCTGCTAAATTTGACAACCTCAGAGAATGGATTAATATCTGAAAAGCTGGAATTCACCAATGCTTACTCAAGGAGGTATTGAAAGCTTAAACAGACCCATAACATGTGAGAAAATGGAAATATTAATTCAAAATCTCCCAACTGACAAAAAGCCCAGGCCCAGATGGATTTATGCCAGAGTTCTATAAAACCTTTAGAGATGATATACAACCACTATTGCTCAAATTGTTCAGAAGAATAGAAACAGATGGAAATCTCCCAAATTCTTTCTATGAAACCAGTATCACTTTAACACCCAAAACTGGCAAAGACACAACCAAAACAGAAAACTATAAGCCCATTTTATTAATGAGCATAGCAAAAATTCTCAACAAAATACTTGCAAACCACATACAGGCATACATCAAAAAAAATAATTCACCATGACCAAGTCAGATTTATACCAGAGATGCAGGGATGGTTCAACATATGCAAAACAATAAATATCATAAAACACATAAATGGGCTGAAAGACAAAAACACATGGATATCTCAATCGAAAAATCCTTCAAGAAAATCCAGCATGACTTCATGTTTAAAGTCCTAGAGGGAATTGGACTGGAGGGAATATCCCTCAATGTAATCAAAGCCATATACAAGAAATCTACAGCTAATATTATCCTAAATGGAGAAAAATTAGAAGCATTCTCCTTAAAATCAGGAACCAGGCAAGGCTGCCCCTATTTCCCCTCCTCTTCAATGTAGTGCTTGAAACACTCGCTACAGCAATAAGACAAGAAAAAAATTAAAGGAGTACTAATTGGAAAAGAGGAAGTCAAACTATCCTTTTTGCAGACGACATGATAGTGTAGCTAAGGGACACAATAAACACCAACAAGAAACTCCTAGAAACAATCAAGAGTTTCAGTAATGTAGCTGGGTACAAAATTAACCTAGAAAAATCAGAAGCCTTTCTTTACACCCACAACAAACAAGGAATTCAAGGAGATCATCCCATTCACAATAGCCTCAAAAAATACCTTGGAACAAACCTAACCAAAGACACCAAATATCTCTACAGTGAAATTTTTAATTACCTGAAAAAGGAGATTGAAGAAGATAGCAGAAGATGGAAAGACCTGCCATGTAAATGGGTTGGAAAAATTAATATAGTAAAAATGTCCATCCTACCCAAACTAATACAGATTCAAGGCAATCCCAATCAAACTTCCTATGAGTTTCTTCTCAGACTTAGAAAAAAAATCCTTAAATTCATACAGAAAACAAAGGACCCTGGATAGCCAAAGCAACCCTGAGCAAAAATGCTTGGGATTTCTTATGCAATTCCTCATTTTTATGTTGAAAATTTGTTCATTTTGAACTTGCATAGGACTTATGCATGTTGTCACCTTTGCTGTAAGTTCATATTGATAACTCACCAGCTGTCTAGAAAACTCTATTTTCTTGTGATCTTTCATGCACTCTGGTTCCAAAAAATATTCTGCCTCAATTTAGGCAATAATCCATGGGAGGCAGAAGTTTGAAACAGGTTTCCAAGTTAGTGTTAAGAATCCTTAATCCTCAAGCTGGATATCTCATTAGTCCCCATCTGGCATTGAAGGGATGGAGGATTCTTGCAGAGACATGAGTCTTCAGCCCATATTGGAGGGTTAAAATCCTGTGTCGCATGTCTTTGAAGAATGGCAAAAGCAGTGGCAGCCATGGAGTATATGCACTTGCCAGTAAGAAATGAAGACAAGTTTGGGCTGGAAAGATGGCCTAGCAGTTAAGAGCGCCAACCGCTCTTGCAGAGGACCCGGGTTCAATCCCCAGCAACCACATGGTGGCTGAGAACCATATGAAACTCCAATTCCAGGAGAACTCCAGTTTCAGGGGAATCCGACACCCTCTTCTGACTTCCGCAGCATTGCATGACACGGGTGCACAAACCTGCATGCAGACAGTACATTCATACACATGCAGAAATAAATAAAATTAATAAAAAAATTAAAAAAAGAATTGAAGACAAGCCAAACAACAGTCCTCTCTTTTTTTCTTTTTTGTCTTTTTACTAATATTTCAAGTTTTATATTTGAAGTACAATTTCTCAAGCCTTACTGATTATTTATCTTCTCTGCATGTTGACCAATTGTGGATTTTATGTTAATCACTATCTTGTACATAAGGAAGACTTTCTGATGAGAGGTGAGAGATACAGTCATCTTATATCTACAGATCACATTGAAAATGTATCACTTAGAGTAAAGAGTTTCACTGACACTTATTCTCTGCATTTGGCCATTTCTGGAGCTCTGTAACCACACCCATCTGTTGCAAACAGAAGTTTCTTTGATGAGAGCTGAAAGTAAACGTGTGTGGATATGAGGATAAATGTTTAGAGTAAAGTAAGACATTACATTGGTCTAAGAATTGGCAAATTAGACTTTTTTTCCTGAGATCTATGACCTTCCAGCCATGTATTTAGGTATGTTTACAGTACTACACACGTGATCCCTACTATTGTCTAGGGTTCAATTTCACTAAAACAGCAGTTTATTGCTTCCGTGGTAAAAGTGCCATTACTGCACCAATATCAATAGTTTCCTGGGCTTACAGTCATTGTTTGGTCAGCTTTACAGTTTGGTAGAAGCATTGATTAATTTTCTCCCTGGGAAGCATGTATAGTATCCTCTGAAATCATGAAAGTTAGTCTTCAGGTAGTAGATTTCCAGGTCAGTTCCTACTTAATTGCTTCAAGTCCTGTTTCTGTAGTGTGGCCTTCCTGAGGTACAGGGACTTAACTTCAAGTTCTGTGAGAAAATCCAGGTCTGTATCAATGACCTGTGTTATTTTGGGAGTCTCTTGGACTTCCTTGAAAAACAACTTCATAAGATCTAAGCATTAATTGTTCCTTTTCTCATGCCCTCCCCCATCCCATATAAATCTCACTAATCACTCTCCAAAGTACTGCCCCCTCCTCCCTCCTTTTAAGAAGTGATTGTTTTTGTATTCTGATAAGAAACATTCTACTAGTTGTCCCAAAAGCCTACTCGGGGGGGGGTTATTTATTATACACCTATTTGATTTATGTTTTTGTTGGTGTTTTGTGTGTGTATGTGATATATATATATATATATATATATATATATATATATATGCTGTGTGTGTGTGGTGTGTGTGTGGGGTGTGTGGTGTGTATGTGTGTGGTGTGTGCATGTGTTCAAAAATACTCAAAATAATGATGTTAATAATTGAATGACTGTGGGACATGATGGAGTGGACCTCAAGTGGACCTGGGGAGTTTAATGGAAGTCACTGACAAGGTTACTTTTCAGTGGAGTGTTTAAGCTTCCATCTTGCAGGTGGCAGGAAGGACACCCCAAATAAAAAGCTCAATAGAAGCTCATAGATGCTGGTGTGGGCGGAAGCCAGGGGCCACAGGACTGTTAGGTCTGGTGAGAACTAGAAGGTGTTTTTTAAAAAATCCAAAAAAAAAAAAAAAAGGAATTTTAAATTTATTTTATTTTTATCTTATTTTTTAAAATGATTATTTTTTTTTAGCTCCATCCATTTATCTGGACACTCATTTGATCAAATTGATTTAACATACAAGCCCCCCCTTTCGGGATGGTGGACCCATGAGCTGTGTGGGTTTGGCCACAACTGATTGCTAACATTGTTTACATGAAGGATGCTTGTACTCACAATTATCACCTATTGTTAAAAAAATGACAAACAATAACAAAACAAAAAAGCACGAGAAAGATGGCAGAAAACCTTACGCATAATGCATGATCTGCGATGGGTGGGGTGGGGTTGGTTGGGGGGGAAGGGAAGGGGATATATGCATGAAACTGCATTTGGAAAAAATGATGTATGAAATTACACAAACCTCAATAAAAAATAAATTAAAAAAAATAAAGAAGCATAACCCTTGAAAAATCCCCTTAAGAATGGATATCTTCCTGTTGAACTTGGTAGAAGTAAACATTTCCTTCTGGTCAATTTCCATGGATCCAGAGCATTGGACGAAGAGCTCGAGGTGGTTTCTGGAACCTAATGCAAGCCTTTATAACTAGCTAACAGCATATATACCTAGTAGTAAATGAAGTCTATAGAAAAACCTGAATGACATTGCAAGTAAATTCTTCCATCATGAACCTCCAGATAAGATAAAGACCAATCAATCTCTATGAGGTGGAACACTTTTAATCTAAGCACCAGGGAGGCACATACCAGCAGAGTTCCGTGAGTTCTAGCCAGCTGCGGCTACAAGCACACTTAAAGCAGCAAGCAAGCAAACAAAACAAACAAACAAACAGCAACAAAGACAAACCTGGTGTACGTAGTGTGTCGTAGTGTAATAATCGTCTGATGTTCCTTTAGTCACACGTGGCTGGCATCCACATGTTGTTCTTCCTTTACTGCCTTTTACGAGGCTGTCTCCTGCGGGCAGGCAGATAATTTCTCAGTTTAGATCTGGCAAAGAGGGGGGAGGGGACATCGGGAGAGTTACCCATGGACATATGGAAAATTAAAGACCAGACTCAGAGGAAAGCCCAGGAGAATAGAGTTTCTTTATTTATGCCAGCAGTACGCTTATATAACAAAAGTTACTTGCTCTGGGCAAGAAGTGGGGGGCAAGGCAGAAGGGAGGGGTGATCCACCTTGGTTCTAATCGGGGGACTTGCCGAGCTCAGTTTGTGCAACAGGTTAACTAGAGGTGTGATTATTTTGCTCAATATCTCAAGGGAAGGGGCCATTCGGTTCTGGAACTTTGCAGAGATGGGGGGAGCAGGAATCATTGTAGTATCCCAAATCTTCCTACTAGAGATAATTCATAGAGGCAACTGAATGCCCACTGAGATGTCAGATAACTGGAGGTCTTAAGGATAATTGGAGGTCTTACAAGTTATTGTCTCAAGCCACACACAAGTTTCATTCCTACAACCTGGGTCTTAGCCATGTGAGGCCAACGGTAAAAGGCTCAGGCTCAATACTCTACAAAGGCTTCAGCTAAGTCTGGCAGACCTTCTGGTCGTTGTAATTGCCTTTTCCTTTTAACTATTTTCTATATAGCTTAGCTAATAATATCATACTATTTTTGTACACATTCATGTCTGCATGACTTTTTAATAGAAGAGTAAACAATCATGTAATTTATACATTTAAACATAAAATGAGTACATATTAAATTAGATGACAATATTATTTCGTACATTTTCAACAATATTTTATGAATTCTTCTGTACTTTCAACTATCTGTTATATTTTAAGAGTTCCCTTCTTAATAAAGAGGAAATAAAATNATGTATTTATTTATTTATTTTTAACAAATCTAGACCCGTGTTCCCGCTCATTCCCCCACCCCGTCAGAGCTCGTGCATTCTGCCAAACATGCTTTCCATCTCTTAGTCTTTCTCAATATTTTCCATGGGGACGTTGACTGTTTTGAGCAGAAGTTCACTGTTTCAGTCAGTTCTTTGATGCAGTATTTTCTGTTGTTGTTGTTGTTTCCAAAATGCATTATGTCCAACTGCTTTGTACAGAAGCTCAGGGGGCCCTACACAAGAAATACTTACAACTGGGTAATTGGCACTAGCATCCACAGATGAGGGATACCATTCGTCGTTTGTTTTTCTGGGACTGTGTTACTTCACTCAGCATGATGTCCTCTAGCTCCAGCCATTTTCCTGCAAAGCTCGTGATGTCGTCTTTCTTTACTGCTGCATAGAACTCCATTGTGTAGATGTACCACATTTTCTCTATCCACTCGTCAGTTGAGGGGCATTTAGGTTGGTTCCAGCTCTTTGCTATTGTGAAGAGAGCTGAAATAAACATGGCCGTGCATGTATCTCTGTGGTGGCGTAAGTCTTGAGGGTACATGCCCAGGAGTGGTATGGCTGGGTCGGGTGGCAAGTTCATTCCAAGTCTTCCAAGGGTTCTCCACACTGCTTTCCATAGTGGCTGTACGAGTTTACATTCCCACCAGCAGTGGATGAGTGTTCCCCTTTCCCCACAACCTCTCCAGCACTTGGTATCATTTGTTTTCTTGATCCTAGCCAGTCTTACTGGAGTAAGATGATATCTTAAAGTGGTTTTGATTTGCATTTCCTTAATTATTAATGATGTTGTACATTTCTTAAGATGTTTCTCAGACATCTCTAATTCCTCACTGGTGAAGTCTCTGTTCAGGTCTTTGATCCATCTATTGAGTGGGTCATTTGTTTTCTTTCTTCTTTGTTTTTTGAATAGTTTATATATTCTGGAAATCAATGCTTTGTCAAATGTTTCTTCGGTGAAGGTTTCCTCCCACTCTATGGGATTTCTCTTCACTTCCTTGATTGTTTCTTTTGATGTACAGAAGCTTTTGAGTTTAATAATGTCCCATTTGTCAATTGTCGACCTTAATTCTTGCACAGCTGATATCCAATTTAGGAAATCTTTTCCTATGCCTATGTCTTGTAATCTGCTGCCAACTTTTTCTTCTATCACCTTCAGAGTTTGGGGTTTCACATTGAGGTCTTTAATCCATCTGGAGTTGACTTTTATACAGGATGAGAGGTAGGGGTTTAATTTCATTCTTCTACAAGTGGAAATCCTGTTTTGCCAACACCACTTGTTGAGGATGCTTCTTTTCTCCATTGTGTCTTCTTGTTCCCCTTGTCAAATATGAGATGGCTGAAATTGTATGTGCTCAAGGTTGGACCTTCAGTTTTGTTCCATTGGTCAACAGGTCTGTGTTTGTGCCAGTACCAAGCTGTTTTTATGACTATAGCCCTGTAATATAGTTTGAAGTCTGGTATAGAGATCTGCCCAGTATTGCTCTTTTCACTCAGGGTTGTTTTGGCTATTCGGGTCTTTTGTTTTTCCAAATGCAATTAAGGACTTTTTTTTCCAAGCCTGTGAAGAAACTCTTGGGGATTTTAATTGGAATTGCATTAACTCTACACAAGAGTTTGGGTAGAATGGAAAGGTGTTATATTTTCCAAACATCTTTTTAATTTCCCTTAGTAGAATGCTGCTTCCTGACAGATGATGAATGTATGGATCCATGAGTAACAACTGAATTACAAGAAATATATTAATGAAGGAAACACACAAGTTTCATTATCTGAAAATGCATTCATCCGGTATACCCCATCACCACCGAAGCAAAAATTAAATGGTACAGTTCAATGAAACACAGCATTGTTCACCTACTGATCTGACTCTCTCCTGAAGAATATCTTTTTTGAGATGAAGCTTTGAGGTGAACACTAGCAGGATTTCCCCATGTTTTTTTTATTAATCATGTACATATTGTTTGGTGCAGTAGATTTTTCCTATCCAGTTCTTACATGCTACCAACAGCCAATGTTTTTTTAAGGGTGATAGGATCCTCTGACAAGAGCTTCAAAAGAGGGAGTCCACTCCTGGCACTGGCCTTCTGATATGGTAGCCACTGTTGCCTTTCTACCCCATTCTAGGATAACTCCATTTAAACACTTTATATATTATACATTTCTATAAATTATAAATTATATATAAATTTTAAAGGCTCTCCAATGGGAGTTTCAATAGAACTTTCCCAAGACAGATACACTGTTACTTATCCCCACCCCCTGCAGTCCATCCTCTGTACTGTCCTCCCATTCCTTACCTCATTTAATCCTTCCTACTTCATTGTTCCCAGGTTCCCTTTATAAAACAGCATTCTGTCTCACCTCTATGAAGCCTATCTCTCATATCTCCTTTGTGTTCTACTGACCTATAAGGATTTTCCAATTGAAATAAACACACATAAAGTTTCAATGTTAGCTAGCATTCACTTATGAGAGAGAACCTGCAAAGATTGTTTTTCTGGTTTTGGATACCTTATTTGGGATGATTATTTCTACTTCTAACCATTTACCTGAGTATTTAATAATTTCATCCTTCTTAACTGCTGAATTATGTGCCATTGTTTAAATGTAAAATGCTTTGTCTGTTTATCAGTTGATTGGCTTTAAGTGCTTTCCATAACCTGTTTACTTTTAATAGGGCAGCAATGAACATATATTAGCAGGTATCTTTGGAGTATGATACAGTCCTTTTGGTATATGAATGGATTATGTATAATATATTTCTAGCTTTTGCAGCAACTTTCATGCTGAGATTCCATAATGGCTGCACCAGTTTGCATTCTCACCGGCAATGTATAATTATTTCCCTTTCCTCACATGAGCGCTAAATCAAAAGATTTTGTTGTTGGTTTTTGACTATTCTGAATAGAGTATGATGAAATATCAAAGTCTTTCAATTTTTATTTTCTTAATGGCTAAGGACTTTGAAAGTTTCAAAAGTATTTCTCTGCCATTTGCATTGCAACTTCTGAGAATTCTCTGTCTTGCTCCTGTTCAGATTTTTAATTTGGTGGTCTGTAGATATGATGTTCAGTTTTCTGATTTCTTTGTATACTGTAGATAATAACGCTCAATCAGAGGTAACCTACAGAATGGGGAAAACCATTGATTATGTTCTCTATAATAGAATGGACAATAAGACAATGGTATATAAATGTTACAAAATGATGTTTTGTAATCAGAAAAGGTGTTGCAAACATTATTACTCTCTGTTGGAATTCTCATATATGGTATAACAGAAAGAAAAATGTGGTCATTACATTATATTCATTTTCTGAGATTTTCTGAGAAAATATATACCAATTTTAATTACAAAATTATCAAAATGAAGAACAAGTTATTAACTGTAACATGCTAAATAGAGAGTGAATAAAGGAGAGTAAAGTGTGCTGCTAGGAAAGGACAGTGCATGAGTTTCCTGTAACAATTGAAATTTGGTTCTATGAAACTTAGAGCCATTAATTGGCATGTATTCTACCTATTAGTCTTACTGACTCTAGAAATATCTGATATGTATCACCAGTGATATAAACAAACCAACTGTAAGGTGCTGTTGAATGAAAGGTGCAGATCAGAACATAGGTGCAGATATTACCAGGAGTAGACATTGTAAGAAGGGATGTTTTCTAGTAAGTGTTCTATTTTTTCATATGATCTAAAAGCTACATTTTTAGATAGAGACTGAAACAAATTTGAATTAAAATTTGATAAAGTGTATGAATAATTTCTTTTATTTTCATAAAGAGGTAAATTATAATAAAGTATTTGACAAGTAGGTGTTTCTGGATTTTAAATGAGAAAATGTCTGTTATTTTCC
Source organism: Rhizomys pruinosus (assembly GCA_009823505.1). Classification (NCBI taxonomy): domain Eukaryota; kingdom Metazoa; phylum Chordata; class Mammalia; order Rodentia; family Spalacidae; genus Rhizomys; species Rhizomys pruinosus. The sequence continues at coordinate 114,192 of VZQC01013140.1, forward strand.
TAGCATGTCAGTAATATAAAGACTTAATTAAAGGCTATGGATAGTTTAGATCAGCAACAGTTTAGTTTTGATCATTATTTGTGCCTCTTTGACCTTCCTGTATTCTATGTACTGGTCAAACTTCATACCTTTCCTTCAAGTTCCACATAATTTTTGCTGTCTAAAGTTTCCACACTAGTAACCTCCTTGAAACTAAACTGAGCACTTAATCCTTTCTTAACAATTTTATGATGTTATCACAGTAAACATACAGTGGGTCTTTCAAATTAGAATATGACCACAGGTGAAAGCAGCAGACTCTTGAGAAGATCCATCTGTTAACTTAGAACATGGGGCCAAATCCACTATAAAATAAAAACCAAGGTGCCTGAGGACCATGTATTATTCATAGTAAATCTTCTAGACATTTACTTTGTATGTGTTCAGTAGGCATTAATGTCCATTGTACCTCAGGGTACAGATTACACATGAATCTATAGTTCACTTACTGCATACATGTTCAGAGAAATGACTTATGGAATCTCCTACTGTTTGAATTAATAAGGATCTGTCTCCTAGTAATCTAACCTTAGCACAGTTGGAATGAATATTTGCATACCAAGATTGTTCTTCCATCTTATTGCTTTTTAAATCTGACAATAGTGAACACATGAAAGAGAAGGAACCCTGTAAGTTTAAGAAGGCTTTGTTTGATTTATCTCTTTCATATAGCAACCATATATATGTATATCTGTATTTCATATAGATATATGAAAAATTCAAAAAGCTACATTATTATTTCTTTGCATAGACACAAGCCCATTACATTTGTGCCACGGATTCAGTTGTTTTATTTTCTTATAGTTTAACTAAATAAGTCATGATTTTAGTAAAGTTTGAATTTCAGTTATGTATGTTCATTGTTCCATGACTCTAAGAACTCGAGGCAATTGCTGAAAGTATTACTTCCCTGATACCATGATATTCTTCTTATGCCTTTCTATTTATGTATATATATTTTCTCCCAGCCAATAATTCTTTACATTATATTGCTAAGTAGTTTATACTAACAGGTAGCTTCTTTAGATGCCATACTACTTTATAGACTACAGAATGTTCTTTTATGCCTTCTTGCACATATTATTAGATATCAGCACCACACAAAATAAAAGCTATCAATCAAATCTCAGAAAATGAGTATAATGTAATGACCACATTTTTCTTTCTGTTATACCATATATGAGAATTCCAACAGAGAGTAATAATATTTGCAACACCTTTTCTGATTACAAATCATCATTTTGTAACATTTATGTACCATTGTCTTATTGTACATTCTATTACAGAGGACATAATCAGAAATTTCAAATGTTTTGCAGTTCCCACTGTCTGGATGCTGGATGCTAGACTTATGTATAACAATTTCCCTTATCTAAATTTTGTACATAATCTTGTCTTTTTTCCACTATTAATTATCACGAATAGTATAATCATAGCAATAGTGAGCTAATAGGCAATATATATATATATATGCATTATATAATAGGAGACTGATTTGCCACTATTAAGCATTCATTTCCACATATCTTCATTAGAGTAGAATAGAATTGCTAAATTCTTTAAAGTATCATATATGTCTACATATGTTATAAACTTATTCACAATGAGCATATATGGTGAGAAATACTATACTAAGTACATATACAACCACTTATGTAACCATAGCTCACATTTGAAACACTGAAAGTAAAATTTATGTCTGTGCAATGCAATGGAACAACAGCATTATACCATGCAAAATCTGCTCACCCTGACAGGGGAAATAAACATAGTTGTGCTGGACAGCTTTAGTGTCAACTTGACACACCTGGGTTGAGGGAGCCTCAGTTGGGGAATTGGCTCCATTGGACTGGCCTGTGGCCACGTCTATGGAGTATTGTCTTGATTGTTGAGCAGTGTGCGAGGGCCCAGCCCACCATGAGTGGTGCCACCCTTGGCAGGTTGTTGTGTATCCTATAAGAAGGCAGGCTGGGCATGAGCCAGGGGGGCAAGCCAGTAACCAGCACTCCTCCATGGCCTGTGCTTCAACACCTGACTCCAGGTTCCTGCCCTGAGTTCCTGCCTTGGGCTCCCTAAGTGATGAACTGTGACCCAGGAGATGTAAGCTAAATAAACCCTTTCCTTCCCAAGTTGGTGTCAGTCAGAGTGTTTTGTCACAGCAATGGAAGACAAACTAGAACAAAAGTTGGTACCAGAGAGTGGGTTATTGCTGTGACAGACCTGACCTTGGTGTTTTGGGGAAGGATTGTGGAAGCATTTGGATCGTTGGCCTGGGAAGATCATTGAATGCCTAACGATTGTTGCTATAGAGCTTGGAGCAGTTTTGCTGAAGGAGTTGTAGAAGATGGAGGCCTGGCTCGTGAAGTTTCTAGTTTCAAAGGGGAGCAGAGATCATCAGGACTGTGTAATCTGTGGGTTTTGGTCAGCTGGGGCTGAAGAATCAGCTGTAAGTAACAAGAGTCCAGAATCTGAAGTGAAATCTTTGTTGTACTGGGACAATTGATGCTGGTTAGCTGGGGCTGAAAAATCAGCTGTAAGTAACAAGAGACCAGCATCAATGTGGTGAAATCTTCTGGGAAGAATTTCTTCAGGGCCAGCACACAGAAGCTGTGTGCTTTGTCACAAGATGGAAGACAAACTAGAACAATAGTTTAATTGTTCTTCTATTGCTCAATGATTCTACATCAAAGATGATACTAAGAAAGCAGGAACCATAGTTTTCATGGTAAGATTATTTTGGGTAATTATTTTTAAGATATCAAGTTAAATAATAATGTATTTGCAAGAAAATCATGTTAACATTAGCATTTTTGCTAAGCTGTGTTTGGGTCAGTAAGATGATGCTGATAAGTAAGAGACATTAGAAGATTCTAAAAATCTCTTTAGGATTCCATGATATATTGTGACTTGAGACTCCATTGAGGGAGGAGTATTGTCAGCAGTGCAGTGTGGTTTCTTTGACCATTCACGTTTCTTTCTTTCCCTTTCTCTATGGTTGCTTTCTCTTATCTCCTTTGAGGCTTATGGGAAGATACACATCTTTCTTTTTCACCAATGAAAATATAGAAGGGATATTTTTAAAATGTAGCCCAGAGCACATAAAGAGAAATCCAGAAAAAAATTCAGTAGCAAGAAGGAAACTGTGATTCAAAATAAAACAATAACTGTTAAGTCCACTTAAATGATCAAGAGATTAGAAGTAAACCTACAGTCTTGGAAAGTTAATGGAAGTGGTATTTTTGATAACCTATGTGAAGAAAGTCTTGTGGGAAATATTAACTTAAAATGGATTAAAGAATGAGTAAACTGTTTTGTTTGAAGTGCACCAAAGTTCTGTAAAATTATGTATTAAAAAAGTACAGCATAGTAACAGAATAAGCTCACTTCACTAGAAAAGCCTGTTGATATGAGCAACTTGGCCATATCCCTTAAAGACAGTTGAATTAAAATGTATACTAAGTGAAATTTTCATATTATATATGAAGTCATAAATGGTGACAAACTGATATTTCCCTTAATGCACAGTCCACCATGTGCCTCATCTATACTTTCACAGAGACAAGAATAATATATTTATACAAGTACAGCAAAGCCAGTGGCCACATGACCTCATCATACTGGGTACAATGAGCCATCCTATGTGGAGGCAGGCTGGTGCCAATGCTATTTCTTAGGCTGGAATAAGATGGGGGAAGAAGATACAAGTGTGGCTCAGGGACTATAAGTGTGGCTGGCCTTTTAGAAAGTGCAGTATGTAAGGAGGTATTAGAAGGATGCTGCCTGTTCTAACTTATTTCTGGTGACAAATTAACCAAGCAAAGTCTTTAAAGTATTAATTTGACATGTTTTATGCCCACTGCAGCAAAAATCAACGTTGTGGGTCTGCGAATGTAGCTTTGAGACAGAGTGCTTGTCTAGCACTGGGGAGCTCAGAAGTTCACATCACAATATGACAAATCTCTGAGAGAGAGAGAGAGAGAGAGAGAGAGAGAGAGAGAGAGAGAGAGA
>VZQC01013140.1:120448-157689 GCA_009823505.1 Rhizomys pruinosus
AGAATGCATGATCTGGGATGGGTAGGGGTGGGGCGGGGTGAAGGGAAGGGGATATACGCCTGAACTGAATTGGAAAATGATGTATGAAATACACAAAGCATCAATAAAAAAATAAATAAAAAAAATAAGAAGAAGGCATGCTGGGCATGAGCCAGAGGAGCAAGCCAGTGGACAGCATTCCTCCATGGCCTGTGCTTCAGCTCCTGCCTCCAGGTTCCTGCCCTGAGTTCCTGCCTTGTGCTACCTGAGTGATGAACTGTGAACCAGGAGATGTAAGCTGAATAAACCCTTTCCTCGGCCCCCCCCCAAAAAAAAACCAAAAGAAATATGTTTCATAAGTTTGAGTTAAAAAGACACATCTGGAGCAAAGAGTAAAAGCAGAAAATTTGTGTTTCATAGCATCTTGGAAGAAGTGAAAGAAAAGCTACACAGGAAGACTGTTATAATTTTATGAAAAGTTTAATGCAGTTTATAAAGAGAAACAGAAAAGTGAGAAAAAGAGATGGCAGATTAAAGCATACTTAGAATAGTTTAAAAGGTACCAAAATGAATAGAATAGAATAGAATAGAATAGAATAGAATAGAATAGAATAGAATAGAATAGAATAGAATAGAATAGAACAGAACAGAATAGAGAATGGAATGGAATTATAACAAGGCAACTGAATTCAGAACAATAAAAGTTATATGACATCTGAAGTGTAAGCATGCATCAGCAAGAAATTTGCCAAGAATTTTACGTTCCCAGGCTAAAATATCCACCAGATCCATTGAGCCAGGAGGAAATAACAATTGAAATGATTGGTTTGGAGGGAAATAGATGAGTACTGTTCTTCATATGTGTATTCAATGTATATTCAAGATGATTTTTTAAAATTATATGTGACTAAAATCCTAAATTTTATTTTGGTTTACCCATGTCTCTTGCCATGCTTCATTTCAGAATACAGCATAATGAAAGCATTTCAGAATTCTTTCATTATGCTAAGTAGATTGATTTAGCTGACTGTCACCAGGCCAGACTTTCTAGCCTGGTTAATGCCCAGTTTTGTTTTTCTCTCCAGCTGCATATGTTGATCAATGAAGCACAAAACTTGCACATGGTACTTTAATTTTTATGCACAAATATACAATTGTTAAGTATTTATTCCTTCTTTATTTTGAAAGTTTGATTGGATATTTGGCTTTGAGAAGCAATTAAAATAAAGAGGTATTTATATGGAATAATTATTTTCATTATTTATCCAATAGTTTGAACTATAAAGGCTAATGAGGGAGAAATTAAATTTCTTTTAGACATTCTATACTATATTGGTATGATTCACTTCTTCTAAATGATAGCTTTAAGTGCTGGTGAAAAGAAAAATAAACAAAATCAAAAGTAAAGGAAATACTGTGATAATGAGTTTTATAAGAAATTAATTCATATTTGATGGTTATTCATTTATTCATTCTCAAAGCTAATATGTAACCCTGGCATACAAGGTCTTTAAACCAATTATAAAAGGTTAATTGTATAAATTAGCAAATCTAAAATGAAAGTCACAACACTAAGTGGGTGAATAATAAATGGTTTCTACCTCAATGCCTTTCATTTCCCTCTATTCCCTAACTAATATGTGTGATAACCTTCTGAAAATTCAATTCAACTTATAATTTATTTCTAATATTCAGATTTTACCATATACTAATGATATTATTTGATTTTTATTTCTAAGTTAATAACATTTAAATATTAAAATCACACCCTGATCATCAGATACCATTCAGGGAGTAGGACTAAAGAACGACCTGCTGTTTTCAGAACACCTTTTATACATTGTGTTTTAGCTATGACTTGCGTGAGACTTCCAAACCTAGAATAACCATCATAGAAAAGCAAGAGTTGGTGCAAGAGCTGCCGGGCGTGGTGGCTCACGCCTTTAATCCTAGCACTCGGGAGGCAGATCTTTGTGAGTTCAAGGCCAGCCTGGTCTACAGAGTGAGTTCCAGGACACCTGGGGCTACAGGGAGACCCTGTCTCGAAAAGACCAAAAAAAAAAAAAAAAAAAAAAAGAAAGAAATGCAAGAGCTACCAGGGAAATCTCAGGGTATTCTCCAGGTATGCTCCATAGTTTCTTCTATTTCCTATGTGCTGTGATCCAGCACAGCTTTATTTGTTGCTTGAGCCTCATGTTCTGCTATCAGCGTGACTTTGGCAATTTTCTTTATACCTTCTCAAACAGCCTTGTCTCTCTTGATATTGAGTGATTATCCTTTTCCTTTATTCCCTCCAACTTCTTCATTCAAGGAATATAAATATATGCTCCCCAATCTTCTCCCTATACCCCATTCTCTTTCAAGTCTGAAGTGTTATCCTTTTAGATGCTTAATTAATTTTTACTACCTCAGCTCATTACAAATAGTTCTGTATCTTTCTGTACAAACATAAGGCCATGGCTATATTTTTCCATAATCTACCAATAATTTTCTGCCTATTATGATTCCTTGCACAGGCATGTTCCTCCTTCCTAAGGCAATGACCATTTAAAAGGTTTTTCTTTTTTTTACATTACAGATGTTCTATCTTTCTAAACCCCCAGTACTAAACTATCACCACTAGTTGTTATCAAACCTAAAAGTTAATTGACTAAGAATTGTGGTCATGAGCAACATAAATTCAATGAATTAAAGTGAATATTGTTCACAACAAAGTATTACTTATGTAAGAATAATTTCAGGAAAGAATACAACAAAAATAAATATAGAAGGTAATTTTGTTTTCTTCTGATCTGAGAGTCACATAGGGGTGTAAATGCACTGCATTACTGTCACAGTATACTCAGTGAGTAAGTGTGGTTAGAGTGTATTAATATAAAGATGATAAAATAAAATTTATATCTGCTAAGTAAATGAATACACACCATGACAAACGCAGAGAAATTTTAAAAGGACTGCGTAGAGGATTAAGAGTACTAACTAAAATCAGGGCTCCACAGTTGATCCTAGGAAGTTGAGAGCATGAGGAAAAAATATTTATTTTCTAACAGAATAAACATAGATGATCCTCTCCACAAAATGATGTATTTCCTTTAGCATTGAAAGTAACCAGTGAAATTAGACACTGGCAGTCAAGACAAAATGTATTAGAAGAAATGTCACAATGAAAAACATGACAATTAGGCTGCAGAGCAGTTCTATTAAATAAAGGAGACATAAAGAAGATGAAGATGAAATAAGGTCAATAGCAGGAGAAAAGGAAATTCCAAAGGAACAAAGTGAGTGAATTATTCTTTTAATAGAAAAATGAATGTATAGAAACCAAACTGAGGTAAAAGAGAGAGGAGGCAAATGTCTCCTATTTTTACATTAATACAGGCAAAGTTTATAAATGTGAATGGAATGAAATGTCACCCAAACTTTTGTCCACATTTAAGTTTTATTTTAGTAGAAATTTTAGATTTTTTAAAGCAAAGGATTAATAGTCTATACACAAAACAACTAACACATCATTTTCTAGAAAATGATTGATATTTATTTTTTCTTGATTCCATATTCTTAATGTATTCTTCTCTAAATATTTTTTACTTTGCCTTTAGAAAATGATACCCTTGAGCAACAAACTTTCTGTGATCTCTATAATTGTGTGATGGTTAGAATTGGGGCAGGAAAGAAAGCGCAGTCCATGAGGAAAACTTGCTTCTTATTATACCAACCAGAGTTCAAATGTCTGGTCTCACTAGTAGAGAGAAGAGATCTCGTGAGTGGCAAACTCAAGCAGTCAGAATCCCAGCATAGTACTGGGGAAATGGGCAGCAGAACCTAGTCTTAGCTGAAGAAATATTGGCCTCTGATTCCCTGATTACTGCTGCTGTGTGGGAAAGAGAGGATCTTAAAGTGAGGGCCTCTATATAAGCCACATTAGATGTCCTTGCTCTGAGGAATGTCTGAGAACACTAAGTTGACACACATGACTTAATGTCTTAATTACAGCAGGGGCTATGTGATGGTGTCAGTGGGGAAAGGGCTATAAAGAAGATTAAATTTGATTGTGATGTTCTCTATGAAATAAACAAAAATTTAGTAAAAAATACAAAAAGCACACAATATGTAACATTGATAGAAAATATATAAAATCGTCTCAATGGCCCGAGAGAATGAGGGAAATTACATGTATAGTATCATCCAGAAGAATAAATGTGAAAAATAAACTTCCCATGGTTAAGAAATGTGCATCAATTGAAAAATTAAAGTATTGATAAATGAAATTAAAGATAATATATGTGAAAAAGACCTTATATTCATGAATTGCAATAATTAATTTGTTCAAATGTTGCTACTCTCAAAATTGTTTGCAGGTCCCGTGTAAACCATATCAAAATCCCAATGGCATATTTTACTCAATTATAAAAAAACTCAAATTTCATATGAATGTACAAAGATTCTTAACAGAACAACTTATCTTGATAAAGTATGTATTTCACAGCATCTTGCTTTTTTATTCCTGAATAAACTACCAAATGACAACTATTAAAGACATATTATAGAAGCTTAGAGACAGACATAGAACAACATTGTAGAATAACAAAAAGGCAGTTCAAGTATATGTGTGAAACTACATTTTGGAAAGTTGACTCAGCTAATGTAAAGGTATTCCCTTCAAGAGATGAGTGTGAGAAATGGGGATATACACAAACAAACATGTTTGGACCTTGGAATATGAACTGATAAACCAAAAACAATGAAAATCTTACATGAGGAGCTAAATAAAAATTTCTAAAAATAATATAGAAAATGATTCATGTTTCCCAAGGATGTCCCAGATCTGACACAAAGAACAAATGCAAAACTAGGCACAGGGGGAAATCCTTACTCTGTCTTTCTCCTGATTTTTGAATAATTGTGAATAATTTGAATAATTTCCTTACTATTTAAATAATTTTATGGGTTTGGGAACGTTAATTCAAGTATTATTCATGTCATCAACAATTCAGAGTGATAAACACTTCAATCTCCTCAAACAATAATCCCTATTATTTATTACAAAAATTCACATTTTCTAGTTCTTTAACCCATAGTAGAGACTTTATGATTATTAATTTCCCTACTGTGAAATAAGAATCAGAATTAATTCCTCTGTTCATGTTAGATAGGTATTCCTTGCTGAACCTCCCTCACTGCCCAGCCCTAGATATCTTTACTGACCATTATCCTACTGTGAAATTGACTTTTACTTTACAAAATAAGCTCAAGCATGTGGCATTTATCTTTGTGTCTTTTTAAAAATTTTTATTTATTTTTTATGTGTATGAGTGTACTGTCTGCATGTAGGTTGGTGCACCCATGTCATTCAATGCCACAAAGGTCAGAAGTTGTTGGAAAAAAAAAAAAAGAAAAAGGTGTTGGATTCCTCTGGAACTGGAGTTAAAGACGGTTCTCAGCTGCCATGTGGATGCTGGGGATTGAACCCTGGTCCTCTGCAAGAGCAGTTGGTGCCCTTAACTGCTAGGCTATCTCTCCAGCCCCTATTTTTGTGTCTTATATCACTTAGTATTTCATAAATAATTAATCTATCTTCTACTGGTGGACATTAGTGTTATAATTTGTATAAAGTGTTCATCTGTTTTACATAAAACATGTTTATAATTCTGACTCATCTTCTAAAACTATTATATAATGTAAATTGTTTCAAATTGAACTGCTTAATCAAAAATAATGAAATCCTGTATATTAGCAAATAATACTTTAAAAGTGCAACAGTTTAAAAAGTACCTGTAGTGTGTAAGAGAATCATTTTCATAAAAATCTAATATACTTATTAAACACTTCAGTGCTTGCCAATTCAGAAGGTGCTTAAAATAATTTACTTTTCAGTAGTACTCTTAAATATATTTACATCGATCACTTTTTAAGATGTTTCTCAGCCATCTTTTCTTCTTCCTTTGTGAAGTCTCTGTTAGCTCTTTACTGCATCTTTTGAGAACATCATTGGTTTTCTTCCTGCTTTGTTTTCTGAGTAGTTTATGCACTCTGGAGGTTAATGCTCTATCATATGTATCACTGTTGAAGGTTTCCTCCCACTCTGTGTGTTTTCTCTTCACTTCTTTGTTTCTTTTGATGTACAGAAGCTCTTGAGTTTAATAAGTTCCCACTTGTCAAGTGTTCAATATTGTTAATAATTAACAAATGTAAATTAAAACCACCTTAAGATTTCACCTTACTCCGGTAAAACTAGCTATGATCCAGAAAACAAAAGATACCAAATGCTGGAGAGGTTGTGGGGAAATGGGAGCACTCATCGACTGCTGGTACTAATGCAAACTACTGCAACCCCTATGGAAATCAGTGTGGAGAACTCTCAAGAAACTGAAAATGAGCCTACCACCTGACCCAATCATACCACTCCTGGGTATATACCTACAAGATTCATCCTATCACAGAGATACATCCAAATCTGTTTACTGGAGCTCTCTTCACAATAACAAAGAGCTGGAAAAACCCAAGTGTCCCAACTGATGAGTGGATTGAGAAAATGTGGTTTATCTACCCAATGGAATTCTATTCAGCAGTAACAAAGATGACATCATGAACTTTGCAGGTAAATGGATGGAACTTGAAGCCATTATGCTTCACACAGTCCCTGAAAAAAAAATAAAAAGGATGAATTGGATCTCTCATCTGTGGATGCTAGCACCAAATCCCTAGTTGAAAGGCAAGCTGAGCAATGTTAATGTTACATTTCTTTTTATATGAAGACAATTATGCTGTTATAATGTGAGTCCCTTAAAGGCTCTAGAATTAACTGAGCACTTATTTTCAGACTTTGTAATTGTGGTTTATGTGTGGAGGGCATGTATTCGTATTTTAGAGTAATATAAAATTAAAGGGAAAATGTGAACTCCTAAACATATTTTGGAATTAGCATACAGTTTATTTTCAGAGGTCATAATTTTTGTATATATGTGATGTATATATAGGCATACTTTGGAGCAATATAAATGAAAGGGAACAATAATGAGAAAAAGCACTAGATCAAGGAACTGATTGAAACAGTTAACTTCTGCCCAAACAATAAACCTCTGCCGGGAAAAATCTTTAAACAGACTGAGAAAAATGTGTAAGACATATATGGCAGAATGTATGAACTGTGGTGGGGTGGGTGGCATGGAAAAGGGATTGTGTCTAAATTGGACTGAGAAATGATGTATAAACACACAAAACACCAATAAAATATTTTATTTAAAAAAAGAAGAAAAATATTTATGTGTATCTTACTTCGAATTCTGTATCGACTTGTATAACTGAAAGTGAATATTATAAATTCTTTTTCTTCTAAGTTTCAAGTATTTTTACATAATTACTTTTGGAATATTAAAGAAATATTTACATACCATATGTTTTACAACTTGGTATTTTAATTCAAATATTTTATGTTATGAATATCATCTTTAATCAATTTAATTGATTTCATGAGGTTTATATCATTGATAATATGTTATGCCATATACATTAGTAAATACTTTTATGAATGCTTTGAGAATTTTATGCACTGCATTTTGATTATGTTTTCTCCCAGCTCTTCCCTTTAAATAATTCCAGATCCACTTTCACCTCGTTACCACCCAATGACATACCCCAAGATATGGAGCCTCATCTATGCTAGATTCTTTCTTTGCCATGTAGTAGATACCTTACTTGCATCTGAATAACTAAGACAGAACATAAGAGCTGCCTGATATAGCACATTCTTTTACTATTTAAATAATATTGGGAACTATTTTAAATCCACTATGCGATAGAGATTTTGCTGTGCTAATGAAATTAGTACTGGGCTACTCTATTTTTGTCATCTAAGCCCTCAATAATCTGCTCTAGGTATACTGTTGAATGGTCAAGGATGCTTGTCCAAGTAACTGATTTATACTGTCAAAACAGAAGTATCTGAAACCTTATATTACTGGATGCTGATCAGTCACTGATCCCATAAAATCATAAAGAAGGCTACCTCTAGATAGTGCTAAGATATTCCTCAGTGAGTGTTGGGTTCTATATGTGCTACTGTTACTCAGGACTATGTAGGCTGCTATATGGGTAATTTCCATTTTTTGTTAAAATACCAGCTTTTGACACGAAAAATGATGTAAAGGAAAAAAATGTAATTACTATACTGTGTTCTTTGAAGAACAATTTCTGTACAGGAAAAATAATGTCTAAAGCCTATCCGAGCTTCTAAGCCAAGACTTGGAAGCTGGAATAGAATCATTGTGATTGAGAATGAAGCTAATTTTATTTTTATATTTGCAAGCACACAATTTGAAGTTAAAATATTTATCTGTGTTTGTCTTGGTTCCTCTAAAGCAAATCAGAAACAGAACAATAGCCTGAGACTATTTTCCCTGAAATGGAAGCTCCAGTGATATGTTGTGTGATAGGAATATCAGATTACTGGTCAGGATGAGTGAACTTGGAATAATTTACCAGACCAGGTTGCATCCATGAAGAAGTTTCCAGAAAGGTTTAAGGAGGGAAGACTTTTACAATGCAAGTTAGACCATCACATTGTTTAGAGTCCTAGAATTAGTAAAAAGTACAAAATAAGTGGAACATCAGCCTTCATCTCTCTCTGCTTCTTGACAGTGGATTCAGTGTAACCAATTACATCACACTCTTGTTACCATACCTTCTTTGCCATGATAGACTATATTCTTTCTTTCTCTTTCCCTTTGTTTCCTTTCTTTCTTTCTTTCTTTCTTTCTTTCTTTCTTTCTTTCTTTCTTTCTTTCTTTCTTTCTTTCTTTCTTATCTTTCACATTTGTATATTTCATGCAGTGGTTGCTAGTCAAATTTAGCACCCATCATCCCCCAATCCCCCATCAGAACTCATGTATTACATCTTCCATCTTTGACTGTATAAGCCATATCCAGTCAAGCTTTTGAACTCAAATGTTCTTCTGTGCAAAATCATCCACTAAAGTCTAGTCAGCATATCTAGCAATCTTTTTTTTTAATTTAATTTTTATTGATGGTTTGTGCATTTCGTACATCATTTTCCAATTCAGATCAGGCTAGCAATCTTAAGTAAGGCATATTCTCTGTCATACAGCAGTAATAAGTCTCCAGTAGTTCTCAGCCCAGGGCCATCCCACCACTCATTTATCTTGCTTCACAGTGGGACATGTCTGTATTGGCATTGGTCCTGTTCCTGATGCCAACATCACCACAACTTCATATGTGAAAGCTTCCAATATGTAAGCCTCTGCTTCTCTACATTCATGCACCAACCATGGCTCTTAAAATATTTCTGACCTCTACCCTCAATAATCTCTGAGCCATGGATGGGTGAGGTTTAATATGCAGGTCCTATCCATGGATATACTCTCTGGAGGTTCCCATTCTTTGAAGCTTGGACAGTTGTGGCCTTCTCTTTGAGTTTTACTCTATTCTGTAAGGAATATTCACTGGTGAGAATTAAGGAATGTCCTCCTTTTCTTCCTGAGCCTTATTCTGCCATGTTCCACAAGTCAGGTGTAGAGGTTGAACTGTAGATGTGTCTTCTTCCAGATGTGTATTTTCTGTGTTTGAACATTTGTGAGATTATGAACTATCCTCCATCTGTTGTATAGTGAAGCTTCTTTGATGAGTGGCATATGGTATATGTGTCTGTAACTATAAGTTTCCATATTTTGTACATGGTAAGAAATTTCATATTTCTAGAGATTTGATACTGGTTTTTCTCTAGCATCTATCTCCTCTCCAGATATGTGCAGTTGGCTGAGTTACAGTGAAACTTATGTGTTATGTGTTCACTCATGTTGAGGTGGTTTTAAGTCCAACTAGATAGCTGTTGATTATCCTACCAATATGGCTACTGCACCAAGAGAGACCTGCTGTGCAGGTCATTGTGGTTATTAGGCTTTAGGACTGGTTTGTACCATTGATTGATTTTCTTCCTTAGCAGTTCTCTGAGGTAGCATTATGAGCACTTAACTTCAGGTAGAAGGCTTCCAGGTCAGTCCCTGCTCCATTAATCTAAGTCATGTTTCTGTAGAATGTCTTACCTTGGGTAGTAGGGCCTTGTTTGCTAGTTCTTGGAAATGATCAATAGCTTTCAGGATAGTCTGTGTAATTTTGAGTGTATCTTGGATCACTCTCACCAAACCCTCAAAGGAAGATATCTTCTGTCTGTTGCTGAGTTCCATGATGTACAGCCCCCAGTTATACCTGTGCACTACTGTAAAGTGTATGAGCATTTCTCATGGGGTCCCAGGAGCTTTAGGTTACCTAGCCACTGAAGATCCTGTCATCTCTCTTCTTTCTTCCCTTCCACCTCCTTCCCCTTTCCCCAGTGCCAATAGCTACCTCCATTATCTCCACCCTCCCTGTCTCCTGAATTCCCTCACACCCCACCTAAACCATGAAATATGAAACTCTCTTCCTTTAAATTGTTTCTTCCCAGATGTTAGGACCCAGCAATGATAAACATAACTACTGTTGAAATTTAGTTCTAGAGGTAGAATAGGTGCTGTGGTAAGCCTGACCATATGGCACATTTGTCTTTGCAACAGGTTTGACTGAGTAGTGTACAAGAGTTTGGAGATGCAGACTAGAAAAATTCTATAATGTTATAAGCAGATATTTATGGGTCATTTTACTTGGAGTTCACAAGACTGAATCAGTAAGAAATATGGATAGTGGGAGTTAATGAAGTTTTAGAGGAATAAATCCACAATGTGGGGAATTAAGTCTATATTCTGAAAAAGACTCTGGTTTCATTCTGATTATAGGTTGAAGTAAAATAGTTTAAATTTACAAGATGATAACGAAATCATTTGTTGGAGGGAATTTTGATAAAAGCATATCACTGAGGCTGTGACATGCTTATTGTTCACTGCTCCTGTTCAGGTTTAATGTGAGAGAGTGGAGTAATTGGAGTACAAAGATAATGAAAAATCGCCGGGCGTGGTGGCGCACGCCTTTAATCCTAGCACTTGGGAGGCAGAGGCAGGCGGATCTTTGTGAGTTCAAGGCCAGCCTGGTCTACAGAGTGAGTTCCAGGACAGCGGCTACAGGGAGACCCTTTCTCGAAAATACCAAAAAAAAAAAAAAAAAAAAAAAGATAACGAAAATGTGTATTTAGGTCAACAGTGTGTGACAGCAGAAAGGGAAGCAGAAAAATATTTAAAACGTACCATGTGGAAAAGTTCAATGATTAAGCTTAACGTTATGCACAAGAAAATATATACCATTGCTAAGGAGGTTAACACATGTGAGAAAAAAATAAATGAGGTCTTCCCTGGAAACACAAGGAAGAAACTGTGAGTGTAAGAAGAAACCACATACCACATGGGGATGGCAAGAATCCACTTGCCTGAGCATTCTACTTGTGAAAATGCAAGTTCATTTCAAAGAAGAGAACATGGAAGGAGACTACAACAAAGGGGTTCCATGATCACAATCAGAGTCCTGGGAAGTTTTCTCTCAGGTTTATCTGATAAAGTGGACAATGGGTACTGCAGCTGTGCCAGAAGAGAACTAGACTTCATCTTTTGAAATTTATATTTTATTTGTGGGAAAATTTTATATTTACATTATTTTTACTACATCCATCCAATCTCTTTCATGTCCTCCCACACTCTCTCAAATTCTTATCTCATTCTTTATAGTATTGTTGTCTTACATACGCACACAAAAATTTGTGTGCGTATGTAAGACAACAATACTATATTTACAACTTAGTCAAAATAGTGTGTACATGTATACATGTTTTTACTGGACAACCTATTTTTATTCTCAGAGAAAATTATCCTTCCATCAGTAGCCACTGATTTCCTATAACTCATCTTCTAGGGGTGGAGCTTATGAAGCTTTTCCCCATGTGCATCTGCATATTGATTGAGATGTTCATTGTGCAGGTCTTCTGAAGCTTACCCTACTTGAGATTTCATAGGTGCAGGATCCCTGCACCTATGTCTAGAGGACAATGTTTTACAGCCAATACACTGATCTTTTTGCTGTTACGGTCTTTCAATGTCCTCTTCTGCAATGTCCCCTGACATTGTGGTAGTGTTGCAGATATGTCAATTGTGACTCTTAATCTCCCAAACATACTACAAACATGAAAGGAAAGTTCTTATTTGACTTGGCTTTCAGTTAATTCATCATTAATTACCATGGCTTATATGATCTCCAGAGGAAACACTCAGCATTAATTAATTATGGTGGGTTATTTCCTTAATAATATCAATCTATAAGTCAGGATAGTTAGGATTGGAAAGAGTTAGCCCATGTTTTCTATTCTCATTTCACTATATTAATAATTTACTGTTTATGCATTTAAAAAGCTATATATTTACCAGGTCAGAGACTGTTTAGAATACGTGGTAGAAATTATCTGTTCAACTTGGTTTTGAGTGATTCTTCTACTGAGATTCATCACTAATAGCTATTAAAAAGAGCCAATATTATTAATATATGTTTCTATTAATAGACCATTCCTACTCACAGGGAAATCTGTTTATGTATATGTCTTTTAAGAAATTTATGCACCATATATAGATAAATATTGTTATATTGCCTGAAACTCTCTAGTGAGTAGATTTAATTTTATCATTACCTATTATATTTATCACTAAGTAGAGTTGTTGTGTAGAGGTTGTCCCCTTTTGTCTCATAGGAACTGACTATGTAACTATAAATCTTTGGCTTTGTTGATCAAAGTCACTGATGCAACTCAAGAAGAAATGACACTTGATGAAGAGAGAGAGAGAGAGAGAGAGAGAGAGAGAGAGAGAGAGAGAGAGAAGAGAGAGAAATTTTCTTCCTTGGAACTTCTTGGTTTTGATAATAAATACAGCTGGTGGATTAAATAAAAAATAGCAGCATCACCCAAAACTTAATGACTTGAGGTGATATAATTCATGAAGTTCATAACTGAAAGAGCTAAGTCCCTTAAAATCTAATACCATTTTGGCAATAAAATACATTTCTGAGTAATTTTATTTTTCATTTCTTACTCCCTGTTTGAATGCATCAAAACAAGGATTGGAACACCTATGGAATTAAAATAAATTTATCAATATACTATAGTATAATAATGCTCTGTATGCTCAAAAAATATGAAGGTCCCTATTGACTATACTGTGATGGGCAACATGAAAGTTTGTGTAACTATGTTGTAAGTATTGCCACCATCATTTTTCCATATTTACTACTTTCCATTAAGGGCCATCTATTTAGTATAGCAGGGGCCTGACAAGAATTAAAAAGTGAATTAAATATAATGGCTTTGGCAAAGCCTTGCAACACTAAAGTCACAATAACATGCAAACAAACCATCTAACTAAGAAATAGAAAATGAGTTAGATGAACTTTACTCTGGTAGGGAAGTTAAAGGACAATCTAATTCAGAAAAAAGGAATAGTTTGCATATTATTTTTTTCTTTTTTTTTTTTTTTTTGGTCTTTTCGCTTTTCGAGACAGGGTCTCCCTGTAGCCCCAGCTGTCCTGGAATTAGCTCTGTAGACCAGGCTGGCCTTGAACTCACAAAGATCCGCCTGCCTCTGCCTCCCAAGTGCTAGGATTAAAGGCGTGCGCCTGGCATATTATTTTTTTCTTAAAGATACTTGTACTAGTTATTTTTCTCATTCTGAGACAAAAATAACAGACAAAGCAATGTAAGGAAGAGAGGGTTTATTTTGGCTAGCTGTTTCAATGACATGTCAATGATTGTGAGGAAAGAGAGGCAGCAGGAGCCTGGGCAGATAGTCACACTGCATCTGCAGTCAGGGCACAGAAAGATTTGGTGCCCCTCTATCGTTTTTCCCTTTTCATTTGGTTTGGTAACTCATTCCATTTAATAGTGTCATGGAAGTTCAGGAAGCCTCTGCCCTCTTCAATTAAACCATTCTGGAATTACTGTTATAAAAACACAGGCATTTATATTGTAATTATAAATCCACTCTAGTTGACATGAAGATTAATCATTGTAGGATCAAAAAATAAAAACTGTATACATGCAATAACATTCTCTAGCAATTTGAAAATATTCAAGTTATTTATTTATTTATTTATTTATTTATTTATTTATTTTCGTATGCGTATGAATGTACTGTCTGCATACAGGTTTGTACATCCGTGACGTGCAGTGCCGTGGAGGTCAGAAGAGGGTGTTGGATTCCCCTGGAACTGGAGTTAAAGACGGTTCTCAGCCGCCATGTGGGTGTTGGGGATGGAACCCCGGTCCTCTGCAAGAATAGTTGGTGCTCTTACCTACTAGGCCATCTCTCCAGCCCCATTGAAAATATTCAAGCCTTAAATTGAATCTATTTTCTTATTGAAATGGATAATTGGTTTGTGGCATATATGCTTTATCCTTTTCTTTATATACTAGAAACATACCCATTAATGTTTTCCCCACATTATTTCATTAATTCTTCATTTAGTGTTTCATTAACAAATTATTTTGTTTTGACTGTGTGTGTGTGTGTGTGTGTGTGTGTGTGTGTGTGTATGTGTCTGCAGACAAAAAAACATGTGGAGGTCAGAGGACAACTTTCAGGAGTTGGAGCCCTTCTGCCACCTTGTGGGATCCAGGGATTAAATTCAGGCATAAGGACAAGTGCTTCTACCCACGGAACACTTCCCCAGTCTCACTGTATGCGAACTCTGTATATAATCAAGTCATCAAAATATAAAATCTGACATAAATGCAATATTTTTATATTCTAGAATAAAAATACATTCTATATGGAACTTAGCATTATACTTCTTAGTTTATAGTTTCATTAAAATTGTTCACTTAATTTTAAGAGTTGAAACTACTAGCTATTGGGGAGACTTTGAGTTATATGAAAAGGTATCAAAATTCATATCCTGCATCAAATCTACATTTGTCATCCATGATCATTCCCCACAAGCACATAAGGCATGTAGGACCCCTCTAAAAACTTATGAAAATAGCTTTTCTTTACTTCACTTTGCATAGTAATCAGTGTTACAATATATTAAAGATTTTTAAGCTTGTTTGGATAGAGTTTGGGGTAGAATACCATCTCCATTGTCTTCTGGCTTTGAGAAATTACTGTTTTAGCATGATTAAAACATAACGCAAGGAGACAGCTATGGTTGGTAGAGTTGAGTCCATTTTTATAGCATATGATTAGAAGTTTTCAATATGTGTTCAGTCTGTCACCAATGCTGCACCAGTGTACTTCAACTGAAGTGTCAAGTTGCAGCATATTTTTCTCTAAAATATTTACAACCATATGTTTGTTTTTGCTTTTGGTGTAATTTTGCTTGGGTGGGCAATACTTGGGCACAACATAAGACATTTTCATGATTCTTAAAAGGTCTTTATTCACACTTGAGTTAAAACAGCTGGTAAAAGGTTAGAGAGCACTCCAGTCACCAAAATCTCTGGATATTGCTTTCTGCTGGACCATCTGTGGCCTGTTAAATATTCTTGATTTTTGCCAAGTTTGAACCAATTTATATGTAAAATCAGTTACTTAAATCAGGATCCAAGAAGCTTCGGGAATGAAAACAAGATATTAAATTGCACAATTCTTATACATTAATCATTAAAATTGGAATGGGAGGTTCATTTAGTGTTCCTCAAAAGATCACTATTTGAAATTAGGCTTAGAGGATTTTGGAAAAGTAATGACTGAGAATTATCTTTTGATAGGGATTCACTCTGAAATCATGTGTGCTATCCTTATCCTTCAAAATAGTGAGAGAATTCATCATGTAATCGGCTCCAGACTTAATTATCTTCAGAGATGCATTTTGGTGTTCTATGTACTAGATCCTAGTGACAACTAACAGAGGCTAATTGCTTTGGTATCCTAACAGTTTTACTGCCTTGTACCTGACAAAAGCTTCAAGTAACACAGATTAGCTTGCATGTAGCTTCACACTTTAAGAGATAGAACATTCTGAACTGCCACATGGAACATAGCTTAAATTAGAAAAGCCATCATTCTGCTTTGGGGATATCGATTTTCAGGGGTGAGCATGGCTGTCTTGTTATTAAAATTATGTGCTAGTGTGAAGATATAAAAGTCAGATGCTACCACTGTTTAGTTGTCCTTAATTAAACTAGACGTAGAGTTGCACTGAAATTCTTAGCCAGTAGTGGAAAAGCCTAATATCTTATTCTGGGATCTGTAAAGCATGAATAGAGGATAAAAGAATGACCACCAAATAGTTAAAAAATAAAAGCAGAGACAAAATACAGAGAGTGCCCTCAAATATTTATTAAAGCTAACATCAAACAACAATGCATTTAGAAATATATTTAGGGCTGTGATACCTTATTAGATACATCACATTCAAACTCAGATGAGAAGGTTTGTGTAGAATAAAGCTAGGTGGTGTAACTGTACAGAAATTATAGTAAGGAAATGTTTATTGATATAAAATGAATGCAAATACACTTATCAATATTTTCTATTCAATCATATCTGAAAACTTTAATCATAGTTTCAATATGTATCTAATATAACACAATTGTTATTTCAATGTTATACGTGCCACACTGAAAGACTTAAGACCTTATTTTATTTTACTTTTATATTGTCATGGAATAAGTAATGACATGTCTTATATAGAGATGTCTTTCATGTAGTATCCATGGTAAATCAAGGTTTGAATGTAGTTCTTCTGCAAGAGCACCCAGTGCTCTCAAATAGTGAGTCATCTCTCCAGCTCCATATATATGCTAATTTTTAATATTTATTTTTATACAGACAACACCTCTTAGTCTAAATTGAAGTGTCCACACTCTTTTGTTGGTTGGTCTTATTTTTGATCAGTAAACCAAGTTTCTAGTGGATGATCAACAATATCTTTCACAAAACTTGAGATTCAAATAGTCCTTTCAGAATTGAAAGTACTAAGTAAACTGAAAATTCAAGCCTGAAGTAACTAAACAGATTTAATTCCCCAAAGAATAAAATATATCCATTTTCAAAAAATAAGTATATTTAACCTTGTAAAATTCAATATCGTCTGAAAGTTTTTGAGACTCTACAAGTTTACAATTGCAAAATTGACTAAATCAATGTAGTTTCTCCAAGCTTAAATACCATACCATATTACTAAATAAAATAAAATTAAAAACACATTAAGTAACCTACATATGAATTTAATTTGTTTACAACACATCATTAAACTGAGAAAGAGTGATATAAAGAAAAGGAAAGGTACTGGTGCGAAAGGCTATTATTGAAGATGTTCAATAAATATCACTCAAATGAATTCAAAGAGCAAAGAAGTCATAAACTTTTAAAATATTCTCATGTTTAAAACTAAAATAATTGTATGGAATCAAATTATAAGGAAACTGAAATAGCTGGAGTCTTAAGCAAACAAAGTATATTACCTTTGGAGTCACATATTCAAACAATGTAAAAAATATGCAATAAAAATTGGGGAAAAACATCCTAGGAATCTTTGGAAATGAAATTTATGTTATTGGAGACACAGATAAAGTGATTCACAAAGAGAATTCCTAGCCATGGTTTCCCTTCTGTGTAATTAAAACATTGCTAACTGTAGCAAAGTTAAAAAAAGAGCACAGGCAGACTTTTCTGAAAGGGAATGGAAATGTAAAATTACTGTCTGAAGATTAAAATAGGAAGAAATATAAAGCTGGAAATAAGATAAAAATTCAAAATTTATAGATAGTACAGTCATGTGAGAGAACAACTAATTTTTAAAATAGATATGTTTTTATTTTATTCTTATATTCCTTACATTTGTTTTCCCCAATTTTGTCTATTTTGTAGAAATCTGTGCTTCAAATTAGTGAAATCAATTTCTCAAGGTCATTCAAATTGGAGAAAAGCCACCTTCTCAAGTTGAAGTCTTGAACTGTTTACAACACATCATTAAACTGAGAAAGAGTGATATAAAGAAAAGGAAAGGTACTGGTGCGAAAGGCTATTATTGAAGATGTTCAATAAATATCACTCAAATGAATTCAAAGAGCAAAGAAGTCATAAACTTTTAAAATGAGTCACTACCTAAACAACCAGATAAAAATATTCAGGTTTTGTAAACACTGCCCTCTGAAGGGAGATTGGACGGTCATCAACATAGCTGCCAAAACTTAAAAAGTGGAACATATAGCTACAGACTCAGAAATTAATGAAAATCTGATTTACGTTTTGGAAAGAGTGAATTAAAAGTTGATATATGGTACTTTAATGCAGTTTCAAGTGAAGCCTTATTTTGTACTGTCAGGTCTTGCTGGAAATTTCCAGCAAGGTTTTATTGAACGCTAAGACACCGAGCTGCCAGTAGGATGCAATGCCCCCTCTAAGTCCAGATGTAAATTTCTTCTTGGCAATATGCAAGGCTTGTCTGTATCCAAATGTAGGTGGAGAGTCCTGTAGTCAGAGATCTTCATTAATTTATGTCCCTATTAAGATTCCTTTTAAAATATATAAGGGGTTTTATTCTCTTTATTGCTAACTTTTTAATATGCTGTAACTATTTCAAATGTGCTTATGATGTCAAATACTATATGGAAGATCAAGTTTGACTGCTGTAACTGGTCTGCTCCTCTGCTGGATGGAGGTGACTAATTGTCCCAGTCTTTTTCTCTCAGTCAATCCTGGCTTATATAGTTCTAGCCTTCCATCAAAGGATAATCAATCATCCTTTATCTAATTCTCACAGGATTCACTGTGCTTAACATGGCTGTCATTAAAAGCGTCATGAAAATGCCTTGCTGGATAATATAAGTAGAATTACTAATACAACTAAGACAAAATAAGCTCCTTTATTCTATGTATTATTTTTTATCTTACAGAAGATTAAGATGGGGAGGGAATGCTTGCTTTGAAGGAGCAATGTGTAAAATTGTTATATTACTAGGATATATATTTAGCATAAACATGCTGAACATGAAACATTTTCTTGAATAGTCACAGTAAAGCGTAAGTTATAAACAAAACAACAAATGTAACAGATCTTCAAGTGAATGTTTGAAATGAGGAATGAAGTTGAAAATATAAGCTCACTGTTTTGAATATGTAGTTACAAACTAAGACAGAAAAATCGCATAATAAAATAATCTGCAATGTAAAGACTAAGCAAACATTTAAATGTATTTAATTAAAAAATCATAGAAGTTTTTGTGAATTATGGGTTGGTGCCTCAATTAAGGCAGTATTAAAATGAGTTTAAAGAGGCCAAGGACTATTTGCATAATAAAGTAAAATTACTAGAAACCACAAAGATCAGCACAAAACCTGGAGACAGTCCAAGAATCCTTGACATGACAAAGTAAATCGATGTACAAACTGCTTCTTCTCTGCTTGAGAGCCAGCTAAGCAGACCACATTTCTTGAATATACACTGCAGCTATAATGAAGAAAAAACTGAATCATTCAGAAGTTGATTTTTTAAGTAGATTGAATATAATAAATGAAATTATGCATTGATGTATTCAAAGATGTAAAACATTTTGTGTTACAGGATTTGTACTGTATCAGTTATGTCCTGAATAAGCCATTCTCCCATGAAAATTTGATTTATTAATCTAAACAATCTTTCCCTAGACTGTTTTACTTTATATCTATATATAGATATTTCTCTTATCCCTCATTCACTCCCTTGCCCTTGGTGAATATATTCTTACAGCATGGAGTGAAAATTATGTTCATTTTCTCTGTATTTACTGTGAAGCTGACACTGAACAACATCATNGCTCCTGCTCCTCCTCCTTCTCTCCTTCCTCTCTGTCTCTTTCTTTTTTTCTCTCAGTGCTGAGCATTAAACCTAGGCCCTGACACAGGCTGTCCTTCCTCCCTTCCTTCCTGAGTCATCTATTACTATCGAAATGTATTCAAGTTTCTCTTTGTGTGTCATACATTTAAAGCAGCAGCTTTTGGTTGCCATGGTTCTCAGTGACAAATGGCACATTCAGGAGATTGGGGACAGTGGCAATCACAGCAACAACCAAGGAAGCACGATCTCTCCCCACTCAGGGCTCTGGTGCATCTGTCGAGGGAAGGACACCTGAGAGACCCATTTGCCAGTGAGAGTCTGGATGCGTTCCCTTTGGTGCAACACCTGCTCTCCAGCGCAGTAAATTCATGGTGGTTCTGCCCCTGGGATTCATCTTCTTCGTGTGTGTCTGGAACTGTGGTGTACTTGGCTTCCTTAGTCAGAACGTCCGTCTGCTGATCTTCACTGGCTGCTACTATTTGCTGGGAGGTGTCCTGACCTTGGTGGGCGTCAGCGTCTACATCAGCTCCTCCCAGCTGGCCTTTGAGGAGATGGCTCGTCTGTATGGTGCGGAGTCTGTGCACGATGTGTGTGTCAGCTCTGGTTGGTCTCTGGTCCTCGCCTTGAGCTCCTGCATCTCAGCGGCAGTTTTTTTTTCTTTTTTGGTCTTTTTGAGACAGGGTTTCCCTGTAGCCCCAGCTATCCTGGAACTCGCTCTGTAGACCAGGCTGGCTTTGAACTCACAATGATCAGCAAGCCTCTGCCTCCTGAGTGCTAGGATTAAAGGCCTGCACCACCACGCCATGCTTGTGTTCTTTTTTATTTTTTTCACTTTTAATGTTGGTCTGTTTTAATTCTAAGTAAAGCAATTCCAAAAATACAAACTGAACATCAGAGCCATGTGAACCACCATGATAAAATAAAACAGACATTCACAATAATTACCTCTAAAGACAGTTTGACTTGATAGAAGCATCTTCTGAGTATGTTAAAAAATTACTAGAAATACTGATGGTGTTCAGTTAGGGCTAAAGGACTTGGGGAAGGGGGAATTAAATATGATACAGTTGGAGTGAAGGAGGTTACACAGGAATTACAATTTTCATTACCCCTAGATATAAACAAACATTCAAAAATCAACACAAACTTTGTGTTATTCAAAATATTGCAGCCGCAGGAAAGGCAACTTAAATTCAAATATCAATATTATTGCCTAGTAGAAGTGATATTTTCAAGTTATCATGGCACATTATGATTGTAAATGTCTCTCAGTTTTAACAGTAAGTCTGTAGGAGTCCTGTGATGATTCCTGAAATGTCTGTAGTAATTGTTAGTTATGTTTGGATAAGTGTAGTATGAACAAAGTATTTTATTGCACAGGGTTAACAAACAATATCTTGGTACCTGAGGCTACTGCTGTTTTATTGCAACATTACCTCTTGTTTTTATAAAATGCACCAAGATTTAAATTGATAACTTTATTTTACATGTAAAAAACAGTTTATTTTATCACCAGTGTTAGAGTTGTCTTCTGTTTTTTTTTTTTTTTTTTTCTTTCTTAGCCAAAGAGTAAACAGAAGAAGATTCTTATTTTGGTGGCTGTTCATTTTACCTTTAAAAATGATTGGTGGATTTTAGACTAAAAATTGAAGAATTTGCTGTGAAAATTAAAAATCTGTAAAGTGTAGTGATGATACAGAGTGGTAAACTGTGGATTAGTGTTTATGTATTCCATTAATTATTTGACTGTTTATAAGGAGATGTGCTTTATTTCTTTTAAACATCTTCAAAAGATGTTTCATCTTGTCACATAGCTAAAGGAAGCAGAGAGCTTCGTGACCTGTTTTGGTTTCTGGTTGACCAGGTATAAATGAGCTTTACAAAAGTGCAAATTACAAACTTTCACTTCTGTTTACCTCCACCAGAACTTGATTTTCCTCTAGCTATTAATTTAAAGTTGCTTGTGTTCTTTTTTAAAAAATATGAATCTGCTGAGCATGCTGATATACGCCTTCAATTCCAGCACTTGGGGAGAAGGAGACTAATCTCTGTGACAATGAGGGCAGAAGGACCTCATCAGGAGTTCTAGGCCAGCTGGGTCTACAAGGAGACCCTTTCTCAAAAAATACAAACAATCAAAAAATAAAAACAACCTGGCACAGGGAGAGTGACAAGGTGGTTCTCTTGGGAGGTGGGCTCCAGGACCTTCCCAGCCTGAGTGCCTCTGGAGCAGGGTTCCAAGACCATCAGCCCAAACCACCGGGCCGTATTGCTTCCAGCCCAGGGTTCCAGGACCATCCAAGTTACATCATTTCAGGTTCAGGGTCTATGGAGCTGCTCCAACTTCCTGACCAGATCTGGTAAGGCCCTAAGTTCAACCTGGTGGGGAAAGGATTGGGCTGGCAAAAACCAATGCCACCTTCAACTCCTTCGAGGCCCTCCTGGTGGGAACAGAGAAGGTGACTAGAAGCACAAAGTACCAGAAGAAACAGCAAACCTTCCACCCTAGAGGAAGAGGCCTTCAACCAAATGAAGAAGCACTTGAATTTTGCCTTGGACATTATAGAATAAATCAAATCCACATCCCAAGAGCACAATGAAAATCGACATGGGAAAAGCAAATAATAAATCCCCAACAAAATCTAACAGTCCTATAGAAGACCCTAACAATGAGTTCTCCCTGGAGATAACCCAGGATACACATCTTAAAATAGCAATAATAGACAGGATCAAAGAAATTAAGGGAGAGAATGAAAAACTTAGGAATGAAGTGAAAACACTGAAAAGAACCTATGCTGAAATGAAACAGGAAAGTGACCAGTGAATCAAGGATCTAGAAGGAGAGAATGACAAACTCCAATGGGAGCTGGAAATACTAAAGAAATCACAGGATGAAGTGAAAAAGGAAATTGCACACTCATCCAATCAGCAGGAAAAAATGGGAGAAAGACTCAGTAACAGATTGGATGAAGCAGAAAGTAGAGTATCAACACTGGGAGACAAGGTGGAAGAACTACAATGCACAAAGAGTAAGAAAAATTTAAAAAAATCATAAGAGTGGAAAAATCGGGAAATATGGGACAGGATGGAAAGATCAAACTTCTGCATCATAAGGATAGAGGAGAAGAATCCCAGGACAAAGATATTGATTAGATCTTCGACAGATCAATAGAATAAAATTTCCCCAAACCAAAATATGACAAACCCATATAAATACAAGAAGCACATAGAACACCAAATAGACAAAATCAGAAAATGAATACCCCATGTAATATTATAGTTAAAAGACTAGATGCCCAAAACAAGGAAAAATTATTGAAGGCCACAAGAGAAAAACAAGAAGTTGCATATAAAGGAAAACCCAGCAGAATTACCACAGACTTTTCAGTGCAAATGATGCAAAACAGAAGCATGTGGACCAAAGTATTCCCAGTGGTAAATGACTGTAGATGCCAACCCAGATTACTATACCCAGCTAAAATATCAATTATAGTTGAAGGAGAAAGAAAAATCTTTCATGTCATAAACAAGATGAAAGAATTCAAGTCTAGAAAACCAATCTTTCAGAAAATGTTTGAAGCAATTCATAGGTCAGAGGAAAGGAGCAACTATTCCCAAGCACCTGGAGAGAGTAATGAATAAAATATAAATGCAGAAGTACAAACCTAGATGAAGAATGCAAACAGAAAATAAAGTAAAAGGAAGCAGCAGACATCTCTCAATAATAACTTCAAATATTAATGGGATGAACTCCCCAGTCAAAAGACATAGACTGGGAGAATGGATTAGGAAACAGAACACATTGATATGCTGTCTACAGGAAACTGATCTTACCCTCAAGGATAGGCACCAAATTAAAGTGACGAGATGGGAAAAAAAATTCCAAGCAAATGGTACCAAAAAACAAGCAGGAGTTGCTATTTCAATATCAGACACAATAGACTTCAAAGGAAAACTAATCAAAGGAAACAGAGAGGGACACTACATCCTTATCAAATGATCAATTAACCATGAAAATTTCACAATCATGAATATATACACACCAAACTCCATTGCACTGAACTTTATAAACACAATTCTGCAGGACCTCAAGGCACAGATTGATCCCATCATTCTAATAGTGGGGGATTTCAATACCCCACTGAGCCTATTAGATAGGTCAACTGGACAAAGCATAAACCGAGAGACATCTGAACTGAAAAATACAATACACCAAATGGACCTCACAGATATCTATTCTTTGGTGTTTGAGTGGAATATATACAGAATACTCCACTCCAACACTAGAGAATATACTTTCTATTCAGCACCTCATCGAACATTCTCCAAAATCAACCAGATACTAGGACACAGAAAAAAACCTCAATAAATAAAACAGCATTGAAATAATTTCATGCATTCTATCAGACAACAGTTCAATAAAGCTCCATATCATCACCAGAATAAGCCCAACTATCTACCAGAACACATGGAGACTAAACAACACAATCCTGAATAATGAATGGGTCAAGGAAGAAATAAAAAATAAATAAATAAAAACATTTCTTTAACTAAACAAAAAAGAAAATACAACAGAGCAAAAACTATGGGATAATTTAAAAGCAGTCCTAATTGGGAAGTTTATAATCCTCAGCATCTACATTAAAAAAGAAGAAAGAGAGCAAATAAATCAACTAACACTGCAGCTAAAAACACTTGAAAGACAACAACAAATGAACCCTAAACCCAACAGACAGTAAGAAATCACGAAAATCAGAGCATGAATCAGTGAAATAGAAACAAAGAAAACAATACAAATAATTAACGAAGTCAAAAGCTGATTCTTTGAAAGGATAAAGAAGATAAATAGACCCCTAGCCCAGTTAACCAAATGAAAGAAAGAACTCCAACTCAATAGCAGCTGTGATGAAAAGGGAAATAACACAACAGACAGAGAAAATATCCAGACAAACATATGAGAATAGTTCAAAAACCTATACTCTACTAAATTTGAAAACCTATGGGAAATTGATGAATATTTGAAATCCTGGAATTCACCAAAGCCTAACCAAGAAGAGACTGATAGCTTAACAGACACATAATATAGGAGGAAACTGTAAATGTAATAGTAAACTCCCAACTAAAATTAGCCCAGGCTCAGATAGTTTCATGGCAGAATTCTATAAAACAGTTAAAGAGGACTTACACCCATTATTACTAAAACTGTTCAGAAGGATACAAGCAGAGGGAAATCTCCCAAATTAATTCTACAAAGGCAGCCTCACTCTAAGACCCAAACCAGGCAAAGGTACAAACAAAAAAGACAAGTATAGACACATCTCATTAATGAACATAGATGCAAAAATTCTCAAGAAAATACTTCCACATCACATACAGATCGACATCAAAAAGATCATCCATCATGACCAAGTTGGATTCATACCAGAGATGCAGGGATGTTTCAACATACATATGTAAATCAAAAAATATCATAAAATACATAAATGGACTGAAAGACAAAAAACACACAGTCATCTCAATTGATACAGAAAAAAAGCCTTTTTCAAAATCCAACAGCCCTTCATGCTTAGAGTCTGGGAAGGAATTGGACTGGAAGGAAAATTCCTCAATGCAATCAAAGCCACATACAACAAACCCACAGCAAACATCATCCTAAATGGAGAAACGTTAGAAACATTCCCCTTAAAGTTAGGGACATGATGAGACTATCCCCTACCACCACTCCTCTATAATATAGGGCTTGAAGCACTTTCCAGGGCAATAAGGCAAGAAAGGGAAATTAAAGCAGTACTTATTGGAATAGAGGAAGTCAGACTATTTGTCTTTGCAGATTATATGATAGTTTACCTAAGGGATACTAAAAACTATCAGAAACTCCTAGAAATGATTGTTTCAGTAAAGTGGCCTTTGTTTGGTAGCCTTTCTTTCTACCAACAAGGAGAAACTAGAGAAGGAATACAAGAAGACCTTCCCACTCACAATAACCACAAAACAATCAAACACCTAGGAACAAACTTAAACAAAGACACCAAAGATCTCTAAAATGAAAATTTAAAACTTTGAAAAAGGAGATGAAGAAGACATCAAAAGATGGAAAGACTCCCATGCTCATAGTTTGGAAAGATTAATATACTGAAAATGTCCATTCTACCCAAATTGCTGTACAGATTTAATGCAATCATATTTAGAATCTCCAAGAAATTCTTAGCAAACGTGGAAAAAAATCCTTAAATTCATAAGGGAAAACCAAAGACCCCAAATAGCCAAAGTGACCCTGAGTGAAAATTGTAATGTAGGGGGGGATCAGTATACCAGTTTTCAAAATATATTACAGGGTTATAGTCATAAAAACAGCCTGGTACTGGCACAAAACAGACCCGTAGACCAATGGAACAAAACTGAAGATCCAAACTTGAGCTCATACAATTTCAACCATCTCATTTTTGACACAGGGTGTAAAAATATTCAATGGAGGAAAGGAGCATCTTCAGCAAATAAATGTTGCTGGCAAAACTGGATAACCATTTGCAGAAGAATAAAATTAAAACCCTATCTTTCACCCTGTACAAAAATCAACTCCAAGTGTATCAAATACCTCAATGTGAAATCGGAAACTCTGAAGGTGATACAAGAAAATGTTGGCAGAAAGCTTCAAGACATATATGTAGGCAAAGAATCTCCAAATCAAACAGCAGCTGCAGAGGAAATAAGGTCAACAATTGACAAGGGGAAACTCATTAAACACAAAAGTTTCTGTACAGGAAAGAAACAATCAACGAAGTGAAGAGAAAATCCACAGAGTGGGAGGAAACCTTCACCAGTGATACATCTGACAGAGCATTAGCATCCAGAATATATAAACTACTCAAAAAATAAAGATGTAAGAAAACAAATGACCCTTTGCAGCTAAATGGATGGAACTAGAAGACATTATGATGTGAAGTAATACAGTCCCAGAAAAACAAATGAGGAATGGTATCCCTCATCTGTGGATGCTAGTACCAAATACCTTGTAGTAAGGCAAATTGAGAATTATTTTCTTTTACCTGAAAGCAAATGTACCATTATAATATGAATACCATGCCATGCATGGTGGCGCACGCCTTTAATCCCAGCACTCTGGAGGCAGAGGTAAGTGGATCTCTGTGGGCTCCAGGCCAGCCTGGTCTACAGAGAGAGCTCCAGGACACCTGCTACTAAAAGGGAGACCCTGTCTCAAAAATACCAAAACAAAAGGGTAAAACTAAAAAGGAAAAAAATATGAATACCTTAATGGGATCTAGAATTAACCTACCACGTATTTTCAGATATTGTAATTGTGGTATATGAGGGGAGGGTATGATGCATACTTTAGAGTAATATAAAATTAAAGGGGAAAATGTGATTTGCAAAAACGTTTACCCTAATTTGTGGATGCTAACAGCAAATCCCCAGTTGAAAGACAAGTTGAAAAACATCATTGTTCTATTTCTTTTTATTTGAAAGCAAATGTGCCATTATAATATGAATCTCTTAACAGGGTCCAGAATTAACCTATCACTTATTTTTAGACACTGTAGTTACTGTATATGGGTGGAAGATACAAATTCATATCTTAGAGTAATATAAAATTAAAGGGGAAAATGTGAATGCCTAAACATATTTTGGAATTAACATACAGCTTATTCTTAGAGGTCATAATTTTGATAGATATGTGATGGTTATATAGGCATATGTTGGAGCAATACAAAGGGGAGGAAGTAACAACAACATAAAGACTAGATAAAAGAATTGACTAGTACAGTTAAATTTGGCCCCAAACAACGAGCCTCTGCAGTGAAAAACTCTGGAAAAACTGAGAGAGAGATGCAAGACATATATGGCAGAAGGTATGAACAGGGGTGCGGTGAGAGTCAGGGAGAGAGGAATGTGTCTAAATTAGACTGAAAGATAATATAGGAAATGCACAAATCATCAATAAAAAAAGAGAATGCCATTGCTGTCTTCATGAAATATTCCATTAATGAATTTCATATTATTTTATGCATATGATGTTTTTAAAATTTACACTGTTTTAATGAAAAAAAAATAAAAACAAACCAAAACAAGAAAGTGATCAAAAGATGAAACTGTTGTAGTGATCTGGTGGGTCACTCAGGGCTGCTTCTTGGTCACATCATTGATTATGGTCCTATATTCTCTTTTATTTGTAAATTGGAAAGTAAGCAGAAAGGTGCCCTCATAATCCACTAACACTTATTTGCTTTGATATCTCATAGCTCACTCTGGACTGTTCAGAGCTCCCAAGAAGCCACAGTGAATTATGATATCATCTCACTAGTCATAAGTTGGAATATTTAGTTAGAATCAGTGAGCTTTTTTGCTTGATATGATCAATCTTCTTTCTTGAAATAAGGAAGGAATATTTTGGATGATATATACTTAAATAATTATTAATTCAATGATTTTTTTAAATTGAAAATGCAACTACAAGATTTTATTATGCACTTCAAGGATGGGTTTTTGTTTTTTCAAATTTGTGTACTATCTGGCCACTGCAATAAATTTTAACACAACAAAAATGTTTTTGAACAGATGAAATTTCTGACCACCTTGGTTTTGGGGAGTCTCCCTGAAGCCCCAGCTAACCTGGAACTCACTATGCAGACCAGGCTGGCCTTGAACTCATAGAGATCTGCCTGCCTCTGTTTCCTGAGTGCTAAGACCACAATGCCTGGCTTCACTTGACTGATTTTTAAATACCCTTATATATCAATACTGTAAAGAAAATATAAAGGTCTAGGACAAACATAGCTACCCATTTAATCTCCATTTTACATAATTTCTTTTATGACATTAATTTCAAATCATTACAGATGGCTCCTGAATTTCACTATCAGCATTAACCACATCTGTATCTATACAAAATCTCTCATGAAATTAAACCTTAAAAGTGATTGTGTCCTTTTCTTTTTTTTTTTTTTTTAATTAATTTTTATTGATGCTTTGTGCATTTCATACATTTTTCCCAGTTCAGTTCAGGCTTATTTCCCTTTCCCTCCCCCCCACCCCCACCCCATCCCAGATCATGCATTCTGCCATGACTGTCCTGCATCTTTCTCTCAGTTTTTTTTTTTTTTTTTTCATTTTAGCTCTAGTGATTAATTTCATGAGTACAAGCATCCTCATGCAAAACCTATCTGCAGGCTGTTTTGCCCAAACACCTACAGCCCCACCATCCGTGGGGGGTGACAGGTTGTTTGTTCAATCAAGTTGATCAATGAGTGCCAGACTA
Source organism: Rhizomys pruinosus (assembly GCA_009823505.1). Taxonomy (NCBI): domain Eukaryota; kingdom Metazoa; phylum Chordata; class Mammalia; order Rodentia; family Spalacidae; genus Rhizomys; species Rhizomys pruinosus. Next base: position 149,439 of record VZQC01013140.1, read on the forward strand.
CATTGCTGTAGTTTCACCATTCACCCCAATCGCAGCCTTAATTTACCAAGCCCCCTCTTCCGCAGGTTGTTCCCTATGGTTAGAAAAGGGGGACCAGGTGGATGACAGGTAAAACAGTCCACTCTCTCTGGAGCTGTTGACTTGGACTCTGTAGTCTGGCTGTTTCCTTTTCATGGGCTGACAGTTGTCCAGGAATAACCTTTCGATCCTACTAAAGAAGAACAAGCCCATTAGATATATAGGTATTTAAGCCAGACTTAATGGTTATGGTCGTTTACTTTAGCCTTAACACATGTTTGGATATGTTAATCCATTGAATTACCAATTTCCCCTCCTGTTTCAATATGAAAGGTTCTTCCTGTGGCTTATAACATCACCTGTTAGAGTATGTACGCTTGTGGCATCAGCCATGGGTTATTGTGTCCTTTTCATATACAGAGATTAACTAATTGGAACTTACAGCCTTCCATCACTGACTAGAACAGTACTCCTTCTGAGATGGACACTAGCTCCAGAACTCAGAGCATAACACCATAACGGAGAAACACTGAATTCCCCTAAATTGATGTATATATTTAACATATTCAAAAACTCCTGCATATTTCAAATCTCTCCATTACTAGTAAAATATAATAATGTAGCTGCTATATAAGTGTATTTGAAAGAAAATGACAAGGAAAAAAAAGCTCTGACATACTCATTACAAAAGCAATTGTTTCCTAAGTATTTCTTACCTGCACTTTGTCGAATCTGCAAACATACAAAGCGAGCTGTGTGTGTTCTTTTTCCCAACTAAAAAATATCTTGGAATTTGCCTAAAGTCTTTCACTAAAAGGAACAACAAAAATCTAATTTTTCACAGATGCTATTCGGAAAATAATTTGTGTATTACTTTTTTTTTCTTTTTTTTTGGGGGGGGGTATTTTTGAGACAGGGTCTCCTTTTAGTCTCAGCTGGCCTGGAGCTCGCTCTGTAGACCAGTCTGGTCTTGAACTTGCAGAGATCCGCAGACCTCTACCTCCCAAGTGCTGAGATTAAAGTTGTGCACCACCATGCCCGGCCAATTTTGTGTATTTCGTTCTAAACACACTATTCCTCACTTATACTAACATGGTCAAAACAAATCCCAAGGCCTGGAGAGGTGGCTTCATGGTTAAGAACACTGGCTCTCGCCAGAAGAACTGGGTTCATTCCCAACTCCCACATGGTGGCTAACAACCATTTCTAAATCCAGTGAGAGGGGATCCGGCACCCTCTTTTGATCTCTTGGGCTTTGTACAATATGGGTGTACCTACCTACATGCACATAAAAAAATAATAACACCATTAAAAATAAAAACTAATCTCAAAGGACACAAAGACTCACTCTTTTGCCCCTCACTAACCCAAAGTTCACTCCACAATTGTGATGCTTTATTAATAAAACTGAAGCAGACCACTAAAATTTCCCAACTCAGGGGCTGGAGAGATAGCTCAGCAGTTAAGAACAGACTGTTCTTTCAGGAATACCTGAGTTGATTTCCAGCACCTACATCACAGCTAAGAGAAACCATCTGTAAATCCAGTTTTAGGGGATGCAATGTGTCGTCTGACCTCTGCAGGCAGTGGGCATAGCTACCAAGGAACTTACCACACATTGAGGCCAATAGATTCATATGCCTTAATAAACATAAAATAATAAAAATAGTCCCAATCTATGTAGCATGCAAATTAACACCCAAATCTTTAAAACAACATGATTAAGAGGATAATAGAATGTAGAGAAAAGTAACCTAAACACTGTCACCCTTAAGAGACCTCAATATGCAATTTTTTGGAGGACTTTTTTTTTCCTAAAAAGTTATCATATTTTCCTTAGGAAGTTGCTTGAAGGCTCCTCATTGGCACGCCCCAACTCCCATCAATCTTGCATTTTTGCTCCACATTGGTGTCTTCCCTCCCATAGTCCCCCAAATGAAGTCCAGTACGCACATATCTTCTTGATCCCCCTGCACTGGCCACCATGATACAGTCTGGGTAGTTCAACAACGGCAGTCCACATTCTGATGAGGCTGAATTCCCAATAGCTGCTTAGTTCATAAGTGGATGTCTCAACAGTTCCTCAGTCCACATGGGAAGGTTTTAAAAAGCCTGTATCTCATGTCCTTGAGGAACGCCAAAAGCAGTGACAGCCACAAAGCAGATGCACCTGCCTGTAAGAATTAAATACAAGGCCAAACACAGTGCTCTTTTTTTTTTCTTTTTGTCTTTTTTACCAAGATCTCAAGTTTTCATGTCTGCATTACAGTTTCTCTGGTCTTACTATTATTTATTTCTGGTTGTACTTTCCTTCTGGATGCTCAAGGTCACATAGCCCATATTAACCAAGATTTTGTTTTGTTGAGGTCAGTCGAGGATCTGGTCCTGTGGGGTCTCTCTGGTTTTTTTTTTTTGGGGGGGGGAGCCCCTTGCTCCTTTCAGCTCCTCATCCACCACTTCCATCCACTTGAGGACAAAATCAGGTCTTCTAGACCCAGGTTTCCTTTTCTGAAGCCTTGAGCAGACTTTCCTTTATATAGACTGGGCACTGGCTCAAGTCCCCTTAGTGGCTCTCCCAAGACCTCCCTGAACAGGGAAGACTGGTGACTCACATCTGTAGGACATTTCAAGATGTGCCCCCATGCATAATCCCTAAGGCTTGGTTTACCTCTGAGGGCAAGGAAACAAGTTATTATCTCCTAGGTCCCTCTGCCAAATTGTTATGAACATCAGGTGGTGTGGTCGTAAGCACCCAGAAAGGCTAGTTGCCCCAGCCTATTACACCTATCGTAGCATTATAACCTTTGAAAATAAACTGTTTGTTATTTCCATGTCATATTTATTGATTCCCATCTTCCATTTTAATCCCATATTCTCCAAAAGAGCATGAATACCTCCATCATATACTAAAAATCCAAGGTCTGAAAATAGTTGTTATGTCAGCTCTAGAACCTGTGTCGGGATTCCCAATACAAGAGCACAGTTGTTTCCAGATTATATTAACATTGCTCAGTTTATTAAAATTAACATTGCTCAGTGTTTCTTACAAATAGGTACTTGGTTACTAGCATCCACAGATGAGGATACCATTCATCTTTTGTTTCCCTGGGACTGTGATACTTGTCTTAGCATTAAATCTGTCTAGTTCCATCCGTTTTACCCACAAATTTCATGATGCATTTTTTACCACTGCATATGTACTCCATTGGTAATGTCACCGTATTTTTGTACCCACTCATTGGTTGAGGGCATTGTGTTGGTTCCAGCTACTTGCTATTATGAAGAAACTGCCAATAAACATGGCCTGTACATGATATCTCTGCTTGTAGGAAGCGTCTTGATGGATATCTCCCCCAAAGTGGGGTATCAGCTTGGTGTCAATTGGCGGCTCATTTTGTGTCTTTTAGTGTTCTCCATTGCTTTCCATATGGTGTACAAGATTGCATTCGCCACCAGCGTGGATGGTGTTTCCCATTTCCCCCAACCCTCTCCTGCATGTTGGGTTGTCATTGTTTTCTCTTGATCCCAGCCAGCCTTATCAGGGATCAAATGATGTCTGTAAGTGTTTTAATTTGCATGTTCCTTAATTATTAGCAATTGAACACGTTTTAAGATAGTTTCTTAATAGCATCTCTATTTCCTCACTTGATGAATTCTCGCTGCAGCCTACTCCATCTTTTGGGTTGGATTCATTTGTTTCTTACTCCTTATTTTTTGGAGTTTATATTTCGGAATTGTAATGCTCGTCGATGAATCAGCCATGAAGGTTCCTCCCAGCTGTGGGTGTCTCTTCAATCGTCCCCTGATTTTCTATTTTGCTGTACAGAAGAGCTCTTAGTTTAATAAGGTCCCACTGTCAATTGTTGACTCCTTATTTTCCTGTGCAGCTGCTGTCTAGATAGTTACGACAAGTCTTTTCCTAGCACTATGGGCAGGCAGAGGCGGTGGATCTTTTGTAGTTCAATGGCCCAGCCTGGTAAAGAGTAGTTCCGGACAGCTGGACTACACGGGACGACCCGTCTCAATCCAACGAAACAAACAAAAACAAAAAAAAACAAAAGAAAACCAGAAACGAGAAAGTCTTGCCTACACCCTATCATTCTAGTAACTTGTGCCAAACTTTTTCTCCTACCACCTCCGAGTTTTGGGTTCCATTGAGGTCTTTGATCCATTTGGAGTTGATTTTGTACAGGGTGAGGGTACGGGGTTAATTTGTTCTTCTACAAGATCGTGATCCCAATTTTGCCAGCACCATTTGCTGAAGATGTTATCTTTCCTCCATTCGATCTTTTTGTCCCCCCTGACAACTATGAGGTGGACTGAAACCATTGTATCTGCTCAAGTTTTGGATCTTCAGTGTTGTTTCCCTTGTCTACAGATCTGTTTTTTCTGCCATTACTGGCTGTTTTTTTTTTTTTTTTTATAATTTTTTTTTTTTTTTTTTCTGTATGTGTACGAATGTACTGTCTGCATGCAAGTCTGTGCACCCGTGTCGTGCAATGCCGCGGAGGTCAGAAGTGGGCGTCGGATTCCCCTGGAGCTGGAGTTCTCCTGGAACTGGAGTCCCAGACGGCTCTCGGCCGCCATGTGAGTGCTGGGGATCGAACCCGGGTCCTCTGCAAGAGCGGTTGGCGCTCTTAACCGCTAGGCCATCTCTCCAGCCCCCCAGTACTGGGCTGTTTTTATGACTATAGCCAGATAATTCAATGTTTAAAACATACAGTTTTACTTATTTTATTGTTTGTTTATTTGGGCATGGTTTCTCTTTCTTTCTTTCTTTCTTTCTTTCTTTCTTTCTTTCTTTCTTTCTTTCTTTCTTTCTTTCTTTCTTTCTTTCTTTCTTTCATTCTTTCTTTCTTTCTTTCTTTCTTTCTTGTTTTGGTCTTTTTGAAACAGGATCTCCCTTTAGTCCCAGCTGTCCTAGAGCTCACTATGTAGACAGGCTGGCCTTGAACTCACAGAGAGTTGCCTGCCACTGCCTCCCAAGTGCTGGGATTACACAGGTAGGCCACCATGTTTGACTGGGCATGGTTTCTTATTTACAAATAGTTTCTCTCTTCAACTTTGATGAACCACCATTCTGTTTTATATAGCAAATTATGAGTTTCATTCATTTAAATTTTGGTATTTGAACACTACATAACCCATTCATTTCATATTTATAAGCATCAATTTTGAGATATGGAGAGATGGGTCAGCTTTTAGGACCACTAGATGCTCTTACAGATGACCCAGTTTCTAATCCCAGCACTCATATGGAGGTTAACAACCATCTGTAACTCCACTTCTTGAGGATCCAATGTCCTCTTCAAGAGGAAAGATATTGCATGAGACTGGGGTACTTACATACATGCCAGAAATACAGTCATACGCATAAAATAAAAATGCTACTTTTTATTTATTTTTGGTATTTTTGATATTTTTGAGACAGGATTTCTCTTTAGTCCCAGCTGACCTGGAGCTCACTATGTAGACCAGGCTGTCCTTGAGCTCACAGAAATCTGACTGCCTCTGCCTCCTAAGTGCTAGGATTAAAGGTGTGCATTACCATGCCTGGCAATATGTTATTTTTTTTTTAAAGAATCACTATGTGCTTGTAAATACATACTGGATCATAATGAATTTTAATGATAATATTTGTAATATGTAAACAAATCCAAACCCTGAAATTTCTTTCAGTGCCTTTCACTATATCATGAATGTAAGGTTCCTTGCTTTGGGTAAACCTAGATGTGAATTTTTATTGACCTATCCCTGTTGTGCAAACATAAATATCAAATTATCTTATATTTTCTGTTTCTTATTAAATAGAAATCATGACTATTAATTCAGGGTTCTAGGTGAAGTCTTTTCCTACAGAGTACAAAAATGTAATTTGAAAACTAATTTAAAATTAATTTAAAATTAATTTATGTACTGTGAAAATCCTTCTTGTTTCTTTATAACACTTGAAATATGTTTTTGCTTATTATTTATTTAAATAGATCAATGATCTTACTTAGCATTTGAGCCCTTGTGTTACCTGCTAGGCAAGATCTGCCCACTTGTGTAATAATGGCAAGTAACCAACTGCTTTCTGATTGGATATGAGTTTTGCTCCATAGAAGGGAAATAATCCTTAATACTGTAAAAGTGTACAAAAGTTCATGGCTGGGGATTTCAGAAGCCATTTGGTGGACCTATTATTGTTAAATTGAGAATTGGTCAGATTGTCAAACTACCTCCTAAATTTTTACTTTTATAAACATAGATTTTTACTATTCTCAGCCTTGGTCATTGAAGCTTCAATTTCCAGTGGCCAGCTGTCAACATAGGACTTCATATCCTATCAAAATGCTGAATATAAGAGACTGAGTACTCCCTTATAACACACAGGGATCATGGTAGAAGAGAAAGTAGAAAGAAAAGAAGTGCTGGAGGATGAGGAGTAGTGATATGAAGTGTTGTCTTCTGGACATGGCATGGCTATTATACTAAAGGACCCACAGAAAATGTGGGTTAGCTGTAAAAGATCTGCAGAAGTTGATGTCAGCCAAAATATCAGCATAGATGGGGCAGGAACTCATGAGGACTCAATGGTAACTAAGAGAAATTGGCAATTGATAACTGCTAGGAGATGGAGAATCATTGTTTGGGCATATAGAGACTGTTACATTGCCCAAAATTCAGTGGATGGTTCTTTACCCATAGGCAGCACTAAAAGAACTTAGTGGGCTATTAAAATGAGGTCCTGATGTTGGCAAATAGATGTCTGTGGAGAGACCATGGGAGAGTTGGAGAAGAGGAAATATGTTGTACACATGATGATATTTAATTTTTACACATGAGAAATTCTCGAAGAATAAAAAATAATAAAATTTGAAATTTATTAGCCATATTAAGTTTTTGCTTGCTCTATGATAAACACTCCAGTTTTTGCATTTTTATTGATTTGGGGGATTTTCATATAGTATAGTTTGATGGCCTTTAGATATGCTTCCTTATCCACATACCAGTGCCACTTTCTTCTATATATGATACATCCCATAGAATAAGACTTGGGTCTCCAATGTCCTTCAGTGTGGACACATCCTCTGAGCCCACCAAGAGGCCCAAACCTGTAAGACACTGTTTTCCCGACCAAACATCCATCAACTGACAAAAATGATGAGATTTCATGTTTAAAAAATGAAGTTATTCAAAAAGGTAAGTCATTTTGAAGCATGTTATGAATCAAACATTAGACGAATTTTCACATTTATTCAAGAGGACCAAAATATCTCCCATTGTCACCTGTAAGATTTTGTTTCTTTTGCCCATTTTTTTTTAAGTGTCATGGTTTGGGTTTTAATAGATAATTAAATGTGGCAAGTTATCTCAAATATATGATTATCAAGTTAAGGTTATTAAAGAATAATTGAAGCATAAAGTAAATATTTGCATTTTTCTCTACTACATAGATATTTATGTGTATATCTTTAATTCAATTAGTGAATTAATAAGAGTAAAAAGTATAATCTCCTATAGATCTAAAAATACAAATATAATCTCCTATAGATCTAAAAATACAAATACAATAATATTATCTGCAACTTTGTACTTAATGTTCCAAACACAGATTTCAATACTTACTATGTGGCTTCTTATGGAGATAAAATTAATCATTACAGTAAGATATTATTAAACTATTCCATAGAGAAAGAGAAATTTTATTATATATTGAAATTGAAATATTTCGTGTGTGTATTAAAAATGAGAGGAAATAATGTATATGATTTCATGTAATAATCTATATTCACCAAATTGCACTGCTATCATGTACAAAATCCTGTATTTCAGAAACAAGAATGCTAGATCACAGAAACATTGACATTCCTTAATTTGGAAATATTTTAAAAATTTCTGTGTTAGAAATGGGAATGTAACACATCAGAACTATCTTGCCTTAAATTTGAGGTATTTTAAATATACATATTTTGAATTTATAATAAGCAATTTCAGTAAAAATATAAATTTGAATATATATATGTTAGATATATCTAATTAATAACCAAATAATTTATATAATAGCAATGTTTACACTTTTTAAAATCAAATACAAATTTACAATTATATAAAGAAACATGCAGCATAAAAAAGAAATCTAAACCTTTCCTCTCTTCACTTTTATTTCTTTTTTATTATTTTTTTATTGATGTTTTGTGTATTTTATACACCATTTTTCAATTCAGTTCAGGCATATACCCCCTACCCC